>CAJUYH010005965.1:0-12379 GCA_910591685.1 Galerucella tenella
CTTTATCCGCTCGACTACAAGTATTCACTGTTTGACTGTTTGGCAGGGTTGGTCTCTCGCTCGCAGACCAGAAATAAGCCAATCGAAGCTGGTAGAGATTGAATTAGTTTCACTGTAAGGCACCGAAGTAATCGACACTACTAACTACATGTGCCTCCCAGCTAAAAACATGCATGTTGATGTCTTCAACATAAAAATACAGACGATTTTTCTGAACGTATATCAAGAAAAGTATACAGAAAATTATTTGAGAAAACAAAGTGGTAGGAAAATAAAAAAACTCAGCTTTCTCTCCAGATGTGATGCAAGCATGAAACAAAGAATTTGTTTGTTTACATGCTATGTGCTACCTCAAATTTCCCTATTTCCTTCTCCAGAGGCTTGTTTTGAAATGTTATATACCCACTCCAGGTGACCTTACACTGATTTAGCGCTCAATTCACTCTCTCCGCCACTAGGGAGTACAACTATTGTTAAGTTTGTTACGTTTGCAAATATTCGTTTTATACAAGTTGACTCATGAGGAATTATGCATACTGCTACCTCGTATTGAGGACGAAATGTGAATTATTGTCAACTGCCACTTCCCTTGGCCATGACTGTTGAACGATGAGTGTTGGAACACGCTCTGCATCCTTTCACATAATAGACCATGTTTTGTGTTTTTTATTATTGTAACCAGCAAAATTGATATATTGTCAGTTAGAAGTTGTCAATTAAAAAAGGTCAATTTAAAAGGTCACCTTCTCAAAGAATTTTATTTCATTTAAAAGAACCGCTAACCCAACATTATTGGCATCCCTGATAATTTGAAAGGAAGAAAATGCAGTCTATGAAACTAGAGAGAAAAATAATCAAGGACGCTGCAAAAACACATTTCCAAGAAATTGAGAAGGTAGGATCGGACGATAAGAAGTGGATAAATAAATTACTGCAACAAGTTTTAATTTGCCTTTCATTCCAATAAAATGTTACACTGGTCTGGATCCCTGGCCATTCTGGCATGTATGGAAACGAGAAGGCAGACTCTCTAGCAAGGAAGGGTGCCGCACGTGCTTCTATCGGACCAGAACCTACTATTGGCATCGCAATCGCAATAAATTTTGCCAAACAAACACTAAATACCTGGACAGCAAAAAGAGCTTTATACTTCTGGCATAATTTAACAGGATTGGTTCATTCAAAGGCTTTTATACATCCTTCGAAGAATGTCTCCAAACAAATATTAAACTATAGCAGGCATGACCTACGTTGTCTAACAGGCTACTGTCATCTGAATCATCATATGTCAAAACTTGGCCTGTCGGAAGATCCGACTTGCCGTCTTTGGAGGATGAAACAGCAGATCATATAATTTGTGCCTGCCCCGCAACGGCTCGAAGCAGGTATCTGATGTTTGCCAGGGTCTCTATTTCGCCCTCGGGCCTGAAAAATCATTCACCAAATAAACCAATCGGCTTTGTTAAGAAGCTGAATTTGTTTGGTGAAATCTGAATACGTGTGAGCCACAATAGACTCCGAGTCGCAGTGGAGAGCCCTATAGACCCACACATCTAACCTAACCACCTAATTATTTGTCTTATTGAAACTAGAAAAAAATCTGAGCGTTGTCAATGGATTTTAAAAAGGATGTAGGAAAGTATTAGATCAGGATTGACCCGGTTGTCCTCACCACACCTACGGCCTCTAAGATCTTTCCTGTTTACGCTACATCCATATTTTAGTCCAGAAGATTGAGGCTTGTGGTAGACTCTAAGTAGACCTATTCCAGGTGTTCGAGGCGTTGGTGGACAATTACCCTTCAATTGCAGATAATGTGTTCCGCCGTCTCTTCTGTACCATTGCAGAATCTACATGTTATACTGTTCAGTTTGCCTATCTCACAGATATTGTGAGTGAGCAATGTCCAGAAAAAATATCTGTAATTATCTTGAGATCAGATTTCTTAAGCTCCAACAGCAACTTAGCGTAGTGAGCAGAAGATCGTGATACCCTTTTTGCCTGTTTTGGCCTTGAGCATTTCTACAATAGGCTACACCAAGTTAAATTTTCCATTTTCGGACTTCTTCCATGATGCTGCTAGTATTGGGACCTATTCCTACTCGTTCGTTTGTTTTTGACCCATCAGCGTAGTAAGTAAAGGCCCTCCCGTAACTTAATTTTGTGTTAACTCACGATAGTTAATAACAACGTCTAACGTGAGTTCAAAATCCTGTGGCATAAAGTCCGTGGGCACCTTCACAGATTGGGTTGCACCAACTCGCGGTAGTTTCAAAAATTTAGACGAAGGTTTGGTAGAAACTCAGATAATAGGCATTCAGGATGAATTGAATGTATTCAATTATTCCCAAATCACTGGAAATCACTTTTTTGCATCTAATTTGGCGGTAAAAATGTACACTGTTATGGAATTTTGCAAACTACCCAAAATTGAACTGTTGCGTTCGCTCCTTTGTAAAATATTTATCAGTAATAGAACATACATAGTTTGGCAAGTTTATCTGAAGCTATGCGGCATCGGTGACTGGCGAGGAAAAACATGGCGCATATCTGTCAAACCTACAAATGGCGTACGGTACCTATTTTACCAAGTAAAACTGAAAACACAAAGGTCACTGACAATACTAACGCCACTGGATAAATCAATATCAGTCAATTGACGAAGTGAGAGGAAAGATCACACGCACGTGCTTGCCAATAAGAAGTCAGCTGGTCGATACAGGTCACCAATTATGTAATTCGGAGGTTGTGGTCATTATGGTTTTTCTACAACGCTGCCAAAGCTTGAAAAAGCGCATAACAAATTTGGAAAAGTGTTCATCTTTTAATATTCATGAATTGAAAAAATAATAGAATAAATCCAAGGAAACAAGCACATTATAAAATTAACGTTCAATCATATTTTTAATATTGTTAATAATAAAAAGACCCATTTAAAATTATTATCACTACATAGTTAGCACTTCAGTTTTTTCATAGTTAAACGTAGCAATGTCGAATGTTTTCGACTGCATTCCTTTCACGGTTTCAGACAAACTTGCCAAAGTGATGTGTCTCGTGTATGGAACCGGTATCTCCAGACCAATTCTTTTCGTGATAGACCTAGAAGCGGTAGAAGGCGTGTTACTGATCAGCGGCAGAACCGCTATATCCACTTAACTATCCGAAGAAACCCGACCATGGCAATACCAGCACTCCAAAGAGATATGAGACATGCGTTGGGAGTTCAAGTATCGATCTCGACATTACGAAGACGAATACTTGCGACATGTTTGAAGTGTCGCCGACAAATAAGAGTGCCCAGACTACAACCTGAGCACAGAGTTCGCCGACTACAGTGGGCTCACGAACACGCGGCCTTGCCTGAAGATTTTTGGAATTCGGTGTTTTTTTCCGACGAGACAAGGATTTGTTTGGTACAAGATAGCCATCGAATACGTGTGTGGCGGGATCCAACAAGAGTTGCTCAGCTTGCCCATGCTCGCCCCGTGCCGCCCTTCAGAGGAGGAAGTGCTAGGTTTTGGGTTGGTATCATGTTAAATGATCATGTGGAGGAAACGATGACTGGTGATAGGTAGCTCAGAGAGATTCTACATCCTCACGTGAGACTATGGCGCGCAGTTGTTGGCAATTCCTTCGTTTTTATGGACGATAACGCCCGACTTCATCGGACCAGAGCTGTAAATGAGTATCTTGAAACTGAAGGGATCAATCGTTTGAACTGGCCTGCCCTATCTCCTGACATGAATCACATAGAACATGCTTGGGACATGCGTGCCAGGGCAGTGGCAGCACGCAGAAATCCACCCATCAGGAGTATACAAGAGCTTGTTCATGCGGCCCAAGAAGAATGGCGAAATATTCCTCAACAGAATATCAATAATTTGGTAAACAGCATGGGCAGGCGACTTCAAGCTTGCATAAATTCTAGAGGTGGAAATACTCTTTATTAAAAGTTCTCATGCAGGTTCTGACTCAACCTTTTCTTTAAAAAGAATCAATTTGTATTTAATTTATTTAATTTCTAAGAATACTTTTTATGTTTAAAGCAAGTTTATTATTGGATAATAAAAATTTTTGACAAATATACACGTTTTTTTTATTGAAACTAATTATTTGATCAATCTCTGATCCATTTATAATGAACACATTTTTTTTTTTCGGAGATTTAGGGTGATGCAAAACTTTTGAATCTATGTGTATATAGTAAGTCGGATAAAGTAGGTAACACCCTGTGTTGTTATTTACCATGCCAGTAGAAAAACCAGGAATGGTGATATAAAAATAAAAGTATCAAAGGAAAATTTGTTTAAATTGTACCAAAATGTCTCATCAAATTAACAACCTAGTCAAATTGTGAGTATTTAAAAAGGAGGGTAAAAATGCCTACGACATACTCGCACCCACTGACACATCACGCTGTATGATTTTCGTGCATGCGGTAAAACGTATCAGACGAGATGTAATTAGTTTAGACTAACGATCAGTATCTGTCAAGGAGTTTGAAAAGGACGCTCCAACGAACTTGAGACTTCTTTTCAAACTCGGCGCGCTATCACATTTTATCTTAAATATAAACTACACAGTTTCATATGTCCATGTTACCGATTTAATTCGGAACATATGTTGGCAATTAATAGGTTTGTATTCATTTCGATTCGAATACCGCCCACTAGATACGTACAAACGGGGATTTTCTGGAGAAATTTTTTAGTTAAATATTCAACAACATTTTTCAATAAATGTAAGCCTGAAGAAAGATGGCTAACACTGTTTATAAAAAAGGAAAAGAGTTAAACGGAATGATAAGCAAAAATTCGTACCCAAACAAAAAAAAATATACCGAAGCAGAAATCTTTAAAATACCTTGTATTTCACCGGTTTGTAGCGTTTTATACGGTTGTTTATTAGAGAACTAAATATGGGAAACCATAACAACAGAGGAGCCAAAAAGTTAGTGTGATTTAAAATATTATGTTAAATCAATGGGTCTGAAAGTTTTACGTTTACCGCCATATCATTGCCTGTTCAGCGGCCTTGAAATGAATAAGTTGAAAATAGGGTACAAGCATAAATTTTGCTATTGGTGGGAATTGACGCTTTATCTGGTCTCCTAACACCTTGCATGCCTATTTTTTCAAAAAAATATAAACTTAACTTTCAAAACGACTTTAAAAATCATAAAATTTGAAAGTCCGCCAAAACGCGCTTCACGTCATAAAGATGTTTACGTTCTTATTCGTGTATCACGCTCTGAGTTCTTGTGACCTAATTTGTTTCTGAAAGTTTTAAAAATGGATAAAGCCGAAAAGAAAACTTTGTATTCCAAGTATTGCATTGTTCCAGTGTGTAAATCAACGTCTACTAAAACTCCAGACAAAATATTTGTTACTTTACCTGGTGGCGCAAGCAAAAATACACTTAAGAGAAGGGCATTACTTTTGTTTGTGAAGACCATTTTAATGTACCTACTTCTATGCTGGTAATTTTTATTCTTAAATAGTTTGAGGCTATGTACCTATATGCCTAGGAATCAACCATGAAAACATCATTTTCTTACGACCACCCATCGAAATATGGTTGGTATATATTATATATAATCGTACTTACGATAATGCTTTAACTCCTCTTATTTCCTCTGCATTAAAGCAGCTGTTTGACTTCATAAATTCAAGCAGCATAAATGAGTCTACTTTGGGCAAGTTATCAGTTTGTGCTTTTACAAAACCTTCGCTAGCCATATCTTTACTCACAAAATATCAAAGAATCGTCACTGAACACTGAACTAGTGAATAAAATATATTCTTCCAAAAGTTTGAAAATATTCTCGGAAATATCGAATATTTATGTCCACTTTCCACTTTACGTTGACTTTTAGAAATAAAAAAGCCCACACAAACACGTAATGGTCTCAAACAAAAATATAAATGATATTTTTACGTCGATGAAGCAATTAATAGTTAATCAAAATACAATACAAACACAAAACTACACATAACCTAATGCAATACCGGCCATATTAACATAAGTAAACACAAGAGATATGATATCACACGTATCATCGGTAGCGTTCGGAAATCCTCGGGTTGTGGTCGGAAAGTGCATCGAAATTTGAATTTTATTTTAAAATTTGGGGGTAATTTCCAAAGGAAACTGGTATATTTCCTATCATTAGTAATTTTTGATATCATTTACTATTTATTATAAATCAATATCCAAGCAAAATATGAAATATGCGTGTACTCTATTGGAAGAATTTATTATGAAGAAATTATTAAAACTGATGGATCTCCAAATTATGTAATTAGGACTTGTAATTGAACACAAAAAAAAATTACGAAATCCCAACGGCAACATCTCATACCAACCGATGGAGGCAGTTCATCAGGAGGAAATTTCTTAGATGATGAAGACAACTGATATTATTTGTTGACTCTTCCGTTTATATATACAGGGTGTTTATAAATTCAGGCGACAAAATTCAGGAGGTGATTGCTCGTATGAAATTAAGATGGGTCCTCAGCCAACCCCTTCCCGAGATATCACCCTTAAAAGGTGGTGACTAAAAATAAGTTTTTCTTAATTTTAGTAAAGTTAGAAACTTGTTCTGTATTTTTTGTTCATTTCCAGCATTTATTATGAATCGTATTACATTTTATATCTTCACTGTTTTCCACTCAATATATTGAAAAAATAATAAATTTTGGTTTTATTTTCTTTGCTCTGCAGCTATTGGTTTTGGGGGAAACATTGAGAAATAAGGAAAGTTTTTAAATTAAACAAAGATTTTAAGTTGAATTTAATTTCATGAAACTTCATCTCTAAAAAAAGTTTTGATATGGAATAAAGTATTAGAGTTGCCTATTCCACCCTCATATAAAGTAACAGGAATCTTGAAAAAACACTCGTGGCTAGTCCTTTGTGAGTACACGAAAATTACAAAATTTCCAGCTTCCAGTTTTTAGCTTCACTGAAATTTTGGAAAAAATCTTTATTTTAGTCACCACCTTTTAAGGGTGATATCTTAGAAAGGGGTGAGCTGAGGAAAAATTTGGTTATGGAAAAGATCTAAGTCTCATACGAGCAATCACCTCCTGAATTTTATCGCATGAATTCAGAAACACCTTGTATATACAGATCGCGAAAATCCCTATGGAACCGTCTTTATTACACAAGTACGACAAGGAAAATATGAGAAAAACAGCTTGAAAGAGAGAACAAAAATAATTGTGCGCGCGCGTTGAGGCGTGTTCTTATTTCTAGAGGCTGGCCGAATGTCGATTGTCCCAATATTTTAATCGCTGTTGCCAGAAGCGCGGATTAATTTGTACAAATTATATTTTTGTCTTGTTATCGTTGACTTTTTTTCGAAGTCATGCACAATAGGTGAAACTAATCACTCTCATCCGGCAACATTGTTCTTTACAGAGATAATTCACATTAAAACTGCTATTCCTAGGTCTTTTCGCTACAAACGTTGATCACGTTGGAAGCGCGTGCCATTGTATTTGAAAATAAAACATTTACAATATGCCTTCATCAACATACTTGCGAAGAAGTACAAATTGTAAGATGGTATTTTGGAGGTCATTCGGCCAATTCGCCCAATTCCTTCAAAGTCAACAATTTTGAAAATAATTAGTAATTTCGAGAAATATGGATGTGTTTCATACTGTAGAAAATGCCAAGCTTCGGAAGATCCAATCGAACGTCCAATAAACGAAGAAAGGCAAACTAGAGAATTAAACGTTTGTTTAGCAGTTGAAACCGGACAACCATCTTCTTCAAGACAAATTGCTGGAGAGGTCAACATGGATCAGAGAATTGTACAGAATATTTCATAACGGAACGGGTACCATTGTTACAAAGGTTCAGACAACATAGGAATAAGGACGGTTCCATAAGGATTTTCGCGATCTGTATGTAATTTTTTGCCACAGAGATTTTGTCCATTCAACAACTCTTAATTTGTAAATAACTTTCTATTTTTTCATAACTTTATTCACAATATGATCATTTAAAACGACTAGCCTTCTTTCCCTAACTGTCATTATTTTTAACTCTTCATCATTTCCTAGGATTTGGCTCTCCTGGGACACCTTGTATATAATCTAAATTAAAATAGCATGTGTATATTTGAATAGGAAATATTGGACAGATTTTAAAGCCGGAAATTGGAAAATAATGCCATTAACTTCCAAAATGGTGCTATCAAAAAGAATTGACCAGCTGTTACGAAATTGCTGTAGCATAAGGTCCATTAAAACGCTGGATGTGTTTGAATTATTATATCAGATTCAATACACACGATTTCAACGTATTCAATTTCATTTGAAATAATGAAAAGTGGAAAATTTTCGACCCTTTTTTCGATAAAAAAGAATCAAAAAATGACAGCAAGTTTACTGTGAATGATATCGTTATTATACATTCAAATGCTTTTTCATTTAAATATATTGGGTGGTTCAAACAGACCTAGATACAAAAGATTTAATCAATTTCACAGGCCAAGGACCCGGACCAGCGAACTTTGTTGAACTAAACATCGCTGGGCCAAAGAAAATTGTGACTGCAAAGTGCAGTGTACGTCTGAAAAAGGTAACCGCTGGAATTTCTGTCTCACCAATCAATGATAACCATTTTAAACGATTGTTTGGGGATAAAATGCATCACGGCACGACTAGTGACAAAATAGGTATTAGGTGAGATGGTGAGATGGTGAAGAAAGAATATCACCCGAGAAAATTTGATGAAAAATATCAGATTTGTTGGAAGGAATAGTAGTTTGTGCAACTAGTGTGGATATGATGGCCATATCGCACGAGGATGAAGTTTGAGCACGACGCCGTAGGCGGAGTGCTCAATCGTTCGAGTGCGATATGGACAATCCACACGAGTCGAACAGTATATTTTTTTTACAACCCATTTAATAAAAAATCTAGAAAATAAACAATTGAATAAACTGTAAAATAGATATAACTTGAAATTAAAAATTTTCAACAATTTTATTCATAATCGTACCAATTCGCTAATTTTTTGTTGCCAGTCGGACTCCCGCACGAAGGGTACCGTACCTTTGTTTATAATAATGAATATTCTGCTAAATATCTCAAGCGTCTACCTGTTGTCGTTATCAATATCAAGCAGAATAATTATTTAAAAATAAAATTAACAATTAAAAAGACGTCTTCACGGGGAATCGAACCCGGGTCTACCGCGTGTGAGTCTGGTCTGTTTACCACTCAACTATCGGGGCTTAAACCAGTTTAACGTCAGAAGTATTGAATAGTTTCATAAGAGCTCTTCTCCATCGACAGTCCCTTAAATACCCATTTTATTCTGTTTTTAGTATTTGTTATTAATTTATACGTATTGTTTTATTGAAGTTTATTTTTGTAAATGAATATTCTCGATCCACTGCTTCTGGGAGAGACTTTTTTTGACATGGACGTGTATTTCATATACGTTCTAGGATGTATATGAAATCATATACGTTTAGTTATATATATACATGTGGGTGGAGAAAAAATAATGAACCATTGCGGTGTGTGTGTGTGTTTGGTGAAAAACTTGACTGATTTCAGTCACCAACCACCGTATTTCCTGACTGTCTCTGGTCATGGTATTTTTTGTCTCTCCCAAAAGCAAAACTTCAACTTCAAGGTACCCATTTTCACCAGAAAGATTGCATAAAAGGAATTCGTGGTAATTACTGAACTGGGTAATTGAAAATGTGTATTGTTTCGAAACGGACCTGCTTTGCAGGAGATATGAGTTCAGAAATATAACAAATATGTATGTTTCTTCATACTTTTTGGAATATGAGTATAAATATTTTACAAATAGGTATGTGAATAGCACATATACTTTGGCAAGTTTATCTGAAACCGTGAAAGGAATGCAGTCGAAGCCATTCGACATTGCCACGTTTAACTATGAAAAATGTTGAAGTACTGATTATGTAGTGATAATAATTATAAATGGGTCTTTTTATTATTAACAATATTAAAAATATGATTGAACGTTAATTTTATAATGTGCTTGTTTCCTTGGATTTATTCTATTAACAATATTTTCCAATTCATGAATATTAAAAGAGAACAATTTTCCAAATTTGTTATGGGCTTCTCAAAGCTCTGGCAACGTTGTACGAAAACCATAACGACCACACCCTCCGATTACATAATTGGTGATTTTTATGGACCAGCTGACTTCTTATTGGCAAGCGCGTGCGTATGTTCTTCCCTCTCACTTCGTCAATTGACTGATATTGATTTATCCAGTGGCGTTTCTATTGTCAGTTACCTTTGTAATTTCAGTTTTACTTGGTAAAATAGGTACCGTACGCCATTTGTACGTTTGACAGATATACGCCATGTTTTTCCTCGCCTCTCACCGACGCCCCGTAGCTACAGATAAACTTGCCAAACTATACGTTTGCAGTTGCCAAACGTAGGAACAGTTATAGGAAATAAAATACTGGCAATCTTTCATCTTGGTTTCCCAATAAAAACCTTTGTGAAGAAAAAAAAAACAATTTTGACCCACAATGTATCACAATCTATGTTTTTATGGAAACCCCATCAGTATTGTTTTATTTGGATTGAGCAAAATTCAAAATTTTATCTTAATTTTAAAAATACCCATATTTGCATAAAAGTATATTAAAAAATAATAAAACGAAAACTCACCTTTACATAAGCATTAATTTTTTCCCCGTTTGGACGATAGAGGTCCTCGCAGCTTAGAACTGAAACGAAAAAAAAAGGTAATTTTGAAAATTTTATTCTGAGTATATCAATGCTAGATTATGAAATGACTTCCTGCTACAAAATAAATGTCATCACTGTATTGAACTTGTTTTGTACTACTTGAACAAATCAATACCAAGTGTTACATTTATTCTTGTTCATTGATGCGGTAAATTGGGATCTCCACCTCCACATTAGACTTTCGAGGCCCAATGTTGGAGTGGCCACCTAGGTCACCCGATTTGTTTTATAGGGATATCTGAAAATGTTTGCCAGCATCTATAGAAGATTCACATTTAAAGATGATTTACGCTAATTGTTCAAAAATGTCGACAAATAACCCTATAAACGTTTCATAATGTTCAAAACTCATTTAACGCCCACATATAAGCAGAAACACGTCCCCCTTTATATGATATTTCGCAAAAATTATGCCTCCACATTTATGTGGGGAGGATAATTTTCATTGAAATGCTCTGTATATGTATAATAGTTGAAATGGTTGATTTATTACGTTTCAGCTGTTTCACACTGTATACAATATGATTATTCAAATATAAAAACATATTTCCACTAACCGTTAACTAGAAGAATTTCCTCTTCGACAAACACCTTCAAATCCACGCTTCCTCGAATATCAACAATCTTGCACGTAGACCCACTTTCCGAATAAATCGATGAATCATTTTTAAGAGAACCATCGAAAACCAAACACTTTCTAATACCCCTACAAGTGTGCGATGGCGTTCGAACATCGACAGTATCTAAAATATTTTTATTTTCCAAATAACAATTCATAATCGGAGTGCTTTCGAAATCGATTTTCTCAGTTTTAAACAAACTGTTCAATTTCTCCGCACTGAACGGTTTTCTCCGTCTTATACATTTTTGTCTGCGTAAAGTGAATTCACCTTCTTTAGATTTATCTAACAGTAACTTTTTGGTTTCCAATTCGGAAGTAGAACTGGAGTGTCTTTTTCTTTGTCTTGTATCATCCACGCATCTTTCGTTGTACGTCTCGTTGATTTGTATGATTGTTTTTTCGTCGCTGTTACATTTACACACGAAATTGTTGTCGAATTCATGGGATTTTTCAGTGTTGGAGCTTCTAAAACCAGAGTCCGAAGAATGATCTGAAGCAGCGTCCACTCCAAGTCGTTTATCTTCGTTGAAATTATTATTAACATGGTTTTTATTTTTATCCACACCATTATCACTGGTATCTATCAATGCGTCTACTATTTTTTCCAGTGACATATTATTTATAAAGGAAGAATCATTGGGATTATTTATATTTTTGATAAATTTGAAATCTAAAAACTTCTTGACTAGAGGTGTTACTTTGTCGTAAGGTTTACTGGTCGAGTTTGTCGTACCAGGTAAGCATCCTAAATTATCGGGGGAAGTTAGGAACGAAATTTGATGTAGAAAATCGTTCACGTGGTCGATTTTTTGTTTTTTGCTAGGAGGAAATTTTAAATCTTCTAAAATTTTTAAACTTTGTGGCAGTTTTTTAACGCTTTTTCTATTCAAAGTGTCCAAGCAATGCGTGGTTTGTGAAAAATAAGGAGAATATTCGTTGGCGGATGTAGGTAAAGTAGGTGCCGATGCTTTCTTAACTTCGCTAA
>CAJUYH010005965.1:12479-33974 GCA_910591685.1 Galerucella tenella
GGCGGATGTAGGTAAAGTAGGTGCCGATGCTTTCTTAACTTCGCTAAAGTTGGTTTTTTTACAAGAACACGTTTCGTCCGTTTTAAATCCTTCTATATGCGAATCTACTGCTTCGAACGGTCTAAAATAGTTGCTGGTTTGACTAACTAGCATAAAATCGTCGTGTTTGGTCAAACAGTTTTTTTTCTTTTTATGTTGATGCTTTGGCGTCGCTAGAGACGTTCGGGACTTTTTGTCACTTTTAGGTTTTCGTGCTGATAAAGCTCTGTGGTTTGCCAAAAACTGAAACAAAAGGTTATAATTTTTAGTATTCATCACTTCATTTAACATACAGGATTAACCACAAACTGCATGCGTAGAAGCAGGCTCATAAAATCAACTCTGGTGGGGGAGACAATGGCCGTACGTGCTACCAGAGGTTGTGCGCAGGGGGGAGTACTATCCCCGCTGCTGTGGAACCTGGTCATGGACGGGCTCATCAAAACCCTACACAAAGAAGGATTTAACACCATAGGATATGCAGACGACCTGGTAATTCTATCCCAAGGTAAATACAACAGTACAACCAGAGACAGACTCCAGATGGCTTTAAATGTAGTAACAGGCTGGACTGTAACAGAAGGGCTACGTATTAGTCCTTCGAAAACACAGATAATTGCGTTCACCAGAAAAAGGAAAAGGGAAGGACTTGGCCCTCTGACGCTTCATGGTGAACCAATACGATTGTCGGATGAAGTAAAATATCTTGTGGTTATCCTAGACCCAGGCTTAACTTGGAACCGACACCTCCAGCACGTGATCAAGAAAGCAGAGGTGACCTTCATGGTTGCCAGACGCACTTACGGCACTAAATGGGGACTTAGACCCAGCATGGTACACTGGCTGTACAAAATGGTGGTATGTGGTATGTGGTATGGTGGCCAAAGATCAGACAATCCTTTGCTATGCTAAAACTAAGCAAGGTCCAAAGACTTGCATGCATTGGCATTACAGGGGCAATGAGGACTACTTCTACAGCGGCGCTGGAGACAAGGCTAGACCTTCCTCCGCTACATTGTGTCATAATGTGCGAAGCAAGGGCAGCACTAACCCGACTGGAAAAAGTATCAGACCATAACGTGGCACATGGGAGAGGACACACAGAGATAAGGCATGTGGATGATGACATGTTCAAAATGCCAACAGACCACATGACCACCAAATATATCTTTCGCAAGAACTTCGAGATTGTCATCAAAGATCGAAAGGAGCTTGAGGAAGAGAACGCACCACCACTTAGTTGAGCGAATGAACTGATCTGGTATACAGACGGATCAAAAAATGAACTCGGCACCGGAGCGGGCATATACAACAAGACTAGCATATATGAAGGAATCGTCTCGCTACGAAAATACGCTTCTGTATTTTAAGCAGAGGTCTATGCAATACTTGCATGTGCAACAGCTAATAATATGAGAGCCTACAACAACAGGCAGATCAGGATCTACAGTGACAGTCAAGCCGCCCTTAAAGCACTTCAGAGCTATAGCGTGTCCTCTCGGCTAGTATGGGAATGCGTCGAAGAACTTAGAAGACTGGGGACTCGGAACACTGGAGTGGGTCCCAGGTCATAAAGGAATCGCAGGCAATGAAAAAGCTGACGAACTCGCAAGAGTAGGATCGTCAACTCTGATGAACGGACCCGAACCTGCTGTGGGCATCCCCAGATGCTTAACGAGGTCATGGTTAAAAGGGTGGGTGAAAGAACAACACAATAAACACTGGAAGAATACGACCAGGCAAATACATGGGAAGAAATTCATAAAAGAACCATCAGAAAAAGTGGCGAGAAAACTGCTCTCAATGAGCAGGAACAAACTACGCACCATAACGGGGCTACTTACGGGACATTTTCCCACAAAGGAGCACCTAAACAAAATAGGGCTGTATAACGGAGACCTCACATGCAGAAGATGCAAAAAGAATACCGAAACAGCTCTGCATATACTATGCAACTGTGAGTCGCTGGACCACAGAAGGCAGAAACGGTATGGTAGAACCCAAATGACTCCAGAAGACTTCTACAACCAACCAGCAAAGAACCTGTTGAGCTAATACAGGGAACGGAATGGCTGAATAGGTTGTAGTCAGAACACTAGGAGCATCCACAATAAGCCCAGGAGGCTGAAGTGGTACCGACGAAGGGACGGCACCTTAGAAAAAAAAAGTACATAACATTAATTTTTCCAAGAAGAGGAAGGGAAAATATCATTTCATTCATACTTCTTGGAGAACATTAGTATTGTTAATTTGGCAGCAGCACAAAAAACAAGCATACTATAATAACTACTTTTTTTGTGCTTAGATACTGTAGATTTGTTTCTTTGCTATAGTTAGTATAAAATAAAAGGAGTCAAACGTTAGTTTGCGATAGGAAATATCTTAATAATTGAGGAAGCTGAATCTCTACTAATAGTTTCACAACTTTTTGACATTTGACGTCAAACATCATTTAAGGTCACTCATTCGTAAAAAAATACCTATAAAATATTATATTCAGATCAATATTGAAGAGAGAATAAAGAAATTTTTTCTGAAAGAAAAAAGAAAATATAATTATGAATAGTTTTCTGTATAGTGTGACAGATACAACCCGCAAACTTTGCGACTAAAAGTTTTCAAAATAGATGATTACTATCGATTTTTTGCGAAATTAGTCGAAATTGCATGGCTCATGGCTCATGGTACACCGGACCCAGTTTTAACAAGTCAGAGACCGAACTAACTGCAGAGGCATCAAAAACTGTATGGAGAACAAAAAAAATGAAGACAATGATGCCGAGTTCAAAGGAATATCTATTAGAAATTTACTGAAATAAAAATTAGATGTACACCTCCTATCAACAGAAAGTTTGCAGTTTTTTACTCAATATTACGAACAAAAAGGTTCTAACTTGAATAGGCTTTGGTTGAAACCTTTCCAGCAAAAGTCAGATTAGGAAAAACATGACAAGATAATACTGTATTAAGAAAACATGCGAGGGACAATATACACTGACCGGCAAAAAAACTGGGCCACTTAAAATTTTTCTTAAGTTCGTTGTCCAAGAGCTTTCGCAATTTTTCATCGATTTCAATTGTTTCTACGCCAAAATGTATACACATTTTTGGTATTAAAACAAACTCTAGAAAAGTTTTCCAAAAATATTGATAGCTTATTTATACAGGATGAAAAAAAAACATATTTGTGTAGTCCAATTTCTCAACACCCTGTGAAACAGTACGGGAAATTATTAGAGCTAACGCTCAGTTTATTACAAAGGCCATCCTTTTCGCCATCTTTCAGTTTCCATTTCACCTTGATATCTTGATTCCTTTTGAAGATACACGTACTCAAATAAAAGCCTGGAATTGTTTTAGGGCAAAATTTAATTTGTGATGTTTTAATATTGAACAATAATTTGAAACAAAAAGAAATATAAATAGAGCATAGGGAACTAAAGCTTCCTTAATCGAGCTTGGCGTGTTTATAAAATTCCCGGCTTTTATTTGAATACGTGTATCTTCAAAAGAAATCAAGATATCAAGGAGAAAAAAAAACTGAAAGATGGCGAAAAGGATACTCTTTGTAATAAACTAAGCGTAAACTTTACAACTTTCCTGAAGTGTTCCACAGGGTGTTAAGAAATTGGACTACAAACACATGGTTTTGTTCACCCTGTATAAATAAGCTATCCACATTTTTTTGAAGTTTGTTTTAATACCAAAGAATGTATCTACAATTTGGAGAGGAAACGATTTAAATCAATGAACAACTACGAAAGTTCTTGGACAACGAACTTCAGTAAAATTTTAGGTGGCCGAGCTTTTGCCTGTGAATACAGTGTGGAAACCACTTATGGAATAAAATTCTTTATGTCATTATTTTAGAAAATTATAAAAAATGCCGAGACACGTCAACTTTTCAGCTGTCCAATTTCCATCTAAAATATAGGACCAATAATATGGTCGCCTATGATACCAGCCCAAACGTTCACCTTTTGAGGGTACTGAGTATGTGTCTCACGCATCCAATTAGGATTCTCTGCTGACCAATATCTACAGTTCTGTCGGTTTACTTCTCCATTCAATGTGAATGTTGATTCGTCAGAAAAAAGAACGGTACCAAGAGCTATCTCATTTCTGTTCAGCTTATTCATCAATCTTTCGCATAAATCCATTCTACGATCTGGATCGTCTTCTGTTAACTCCTGCACAAAAGTTAATTTGTAGGGATGAAGTTTTTCTTAGAACAGTTGTATGACTAACACTATTTTCACGGGCAATTTGACGTGTGCTTAAATTTGAATTCTCTTCGACACTTAACAAAATATCCACTTCCACATCATCTTCAACGAAGTGTGGTTTTCTTTTCAATGGTTTGACATGTCCAAGTTCTCTGAATTGTGCATGAACTTTAGACACAGTACTTTGTCAAATATTAGGCAATTCGGGATACCTGTGATTAAATAAGTTTGCCACTTCAACTTGACTTCTGCAGTTATCCCCGTACCCGATCATCATTAAAATCTCAATTCGGTGAGTCTCAGCTAAATATTTCATTGTTATGTCGACAGGGAAAAAGTGTTTGACAAATATTTTACTTTTTCAGTATAAACTGTCAACACATTAACAACTGACAGAATAGAAAACAATCCACATTATTTACCGATTTTCTCTAATTATTGGCGTTTTCAGGCAATTTTTAGGTATTTATGATAAAATTTATGGGCGTAGCAGGTTTTGTTTAATATACAAATACGTCTAATAATTAGTTGTTTTAGATTTTTGATAAATCCATATTTAGCTAATTTGAAAAAGTACCAATATTTCAAGTGTAATAAATTATTAATTTTAAAATTTCACCCTGTATAATTCATAATTGACCATACATTATTTAGTTTGTTGGAATTGGTTCATTAAGAGGATTTTAAAAATATGCAAATATACAGGGTGTTTCATTAAAAAAAAACACCGACTATGGCATACTTGCGTGAATCACCCTGTACATTCAAATTTATGTTTCAATAACGCACAACTCAATTCAAAAGTTGATGTGTCTCGGCATTTTTTTTAATTTCTTAAAATAATGACATTTTATTTTATTCCATAAGTGGTTTCCACACTGTATAACCGACCATGATAATATGGACTGTGAATACTTTTCAAAAGTGGTTCAAAATAAATTCAGACCCAATTTTGGGGAGACGTATCCGAGTAGATTTTTGTCAAGTGCCAAGATAAATTCCAAACAGTGAAATTTTTTTAGGGGTGGTTATAAAAGCAAAAAATTAAAAATCAATTACCGATTCCCAGTGTTTATCCTTGATATTAGGCGTAACATTTCCGACGTCTCTTAAGGCGCCGTTTTCAGAAGCCGCACCTGTTTTGATAGGAGTTGATGTAAACCTGTTTTCTTTGTCGACGTCCAACAGACTCTCCAAACTGTTGCGTTCTTCATTATCGGTTAAAGCGTGCGAGACGATTCCAGTCGATCGTCGACGTCGCAACGCCGTATTCGAACGACGTCGTTTCACTGTGGTAGCAGACTTCTGAACACGAGGCGTGGATATGCGCGGAGTTAGATCTACCGTTGAGTAATTCATAGATAGAGGGCGTTCGTTTTGTGGTTCTACGTTGTTCGGAATGTCGCGACGTCCCATTACGGTCCATTTTAACATTTTTATAGCAGCTGCAAAGAAAAAAGTAGATATTACATAAAGGAAATATTTAAATATTGTAAAATGCAAATAATAACCGAAGAATAATGATAACAATCACAAAAAATAATCTAAACGTTGCATCAGACATGTGTAGAAGGTGACAACAAATCATAGAGACTGTATAGTCCGGGGAAGTTGAACCTAAAGTTGTCGTGAATGGTAAAGGTTTCTACCAGGGATTTGATTTTTTTAAACGAAAGCATATGTAGTATAGACTAGCTTCTTAGATTTGTGAGAAGACTCCGCTCGTGCTTGCGATGCAGCTTGGAGCACGTGAAATGCAACAGTTTTTCGTCCATAACTTTTTTAGATTTGATTGTACAACAAAAAAATTGTCAACAGTAAAAACACAAGAGCTTTTTTTTATCGGATAAATTTCTCTTTGCAACGAAAGAGTTTTGCCAATCACTAATTTTATCTAATGTCAGTTTTTCGAGCAAATTTAGTGATTGGCAAAACTTTGAGTTAAAGAGAAATTTATCTGATAAAAGAAAAGCTCGAGTGTTTTTTGGCAAGATAAATTAACGACAGAATATATGGATGAACAACAACAATAATTATCCTTATTAACCAAACTTGCGACTCATTGTCATTGTGTAAAAGTGACGTCCGCTTACTAGATATTGAGGAAGAGGAGTTTTTATCGCGATAAAAAAGGATGCACCTTTTTTATCGATGTCAAAGTGACAATAACATTTCCAGGTATATGACATTTTAACATTGGAGTTAATTTATCGGGGGTAATACCACAAGAGCTCAGATTTAGCCGGATATTTTTTGTGGTTGTTTTCGAATACTTACTTTCATTGGCAATTTAACGAGAGCTGTTCTGGCAAAATCACGAGAGCGTAGCTCGAGTGATTTTGCCTGAACAGATCGAGTTAAATTGCCAATGAAAGTAAGCATGAGAAAACCACCGGAAAAAATATCCTGCTAAATCTGAGCTCGCGTGGTATTTGGTAAGACAATCCCATGAATAAAAAACTCAATTCAATTAAACTAAATTAAATTAAATTGATTCCATATGGAGGAATGAGTTTTCTTGGTATTTTCTGGAGTTGATTTTTCAATCTCCCTTACTATTTCTGCCTTGCAAATATTTCCAAATCTCGACATACTTTTTGGAATTGTTATATGCTGTTTAATTCATTCTGTTTTTGACATTTATAATTGTCAAATTGACGTGCATTGCTTGGTAAACAGACAGTACCTAAATGCTAGGGTTGCTACGGTAACGTAATTTATCCGATATTTTTATCCACTTGCAAACTCTCTTCCTTCCTATTTAGCCGACAGCAAACTACGATTTTTGTATTCACAAATGGGAATTATTATACATGAATGGGATTGTCAAAGGTAATACCACGAGTGCTTGGCAAAAATATGAAAACAAACCGATTGATAAAATCACGAGTCCGTTAGGACGAGGGATTTTATCTAAATTCGGTTTGTTTGAATGTTTTTGCCTCAAATAAACAAGTTTGAGTGATGAAAATAAAAAATTATGTTATAAAATTTGAAGAGCGAGTTGTATTTGGGAAGATTATTTTTTTCAACAAATAAAAATTGGAACTTAGAAACATTTTTCTAGGCTAGACTAGCTTTAAAAATATGTGGAAAAATTGTGTCCATGATTTATATCAAAACCTACTTTTTGAAAAGTGATATCCCAAGCATCATAGTCTGCTTGGTCTCCCTTGAGAAAAATAATGTGGGAAAAAATGTAATAAATGTGAGTTCCTTCATTAAAAATAACTAGGTGATTAAAAATCAAATTATCCATAATATAACTTAATTTATAAAGGCAAATGCTTGGGAATTTTGAAATTATGTTTATTAAACAAACAGATGCAGCAAGAAAAGTCATACTTCGCTTAACATGCCCTTGATTATAAAAAATTCTTAAAAAAACGGAATATCCCACATAAATGTGATAAGAAATAGAAATTGATTTCTTTGAAGAAATCGAAAATAGAAAAAAAAAAACTAATAAAATCCTTCATTTGAGACATTCCACTCTCAAGTTCAGGAAAAAAAATATCACTAGTATTTAAATTATTTGCTACATCACAAATGTTTTTCAATGGCCAATTGGAAACAAACCATATAGTCTAAGATTCCGATATAAAACGACCTTCACCGAGATGCTTATTTAATTAAACGTATTTTATATTAAATTTAATATGTCAATGAGTATGTTACATATGGGTTGCCTAACAAATTTCAGTCCAGGATATGATTAATTAATTATTATAAAAAAATTTTTTTTCAAACATCTCACCAGTTTGATTATTAAACAAATTCTATACCAATCGAAAGTATGAAGCCCATAAAATATGCAAGCGTTAGGTTGCCTATTTTTTTCCGGTCAAAACCGTCAGGTTGCCAGGTATGAACAGGTGAATCGATACTAGCATTTTGCACCGGTCTGATTATTGAATGAAATTTATATGATAATGAAGATTATTCAATTCTGAACACGGTGGTATAGGGTTGCCTGCGAAAAATCAGTCCCGAATTCCGGTTGTCGAATTTTAAAAAGTAAAATATTGCTGCGAGTGAATGTGTGCGACTGAGAGGTACCAACCAACCATCCCATGCGTTAGAAGAGGATAGCGATAGACTCGTATATGCTGTGCATCATTTTGGAGTAAATTCTTATTATAGTTATAATTGAAAAAACGTGCTACTATTTATTGTTGAAAAAAATGACAAAAAAGTGTTGATTGTATTAATTGCACTGATTTAGCGTTCAAGTTAGGAATCAAATTTTGCCAAAGTCTTCCCGCCTTCCATGCGTTTACAGGTTACCACTATTCGGCAACATTTTCGAAAAATGAAAAATATCAAACAGTTCTTGCATCATTAACAGATGCTGCTGATATTTTCATTGATTAATAAATAAAAACCGATCAAGAATTTACGGCTGGCATGTATGGTATCAAGAGCTGCACCAACGTGAATGAGGCGCGATATCGCATTTTTATGAAAAAGTCTTCTGTTTATTGTAAAAAATTTTATATATACAAAATATTTTCAATTTTTTTTAAATAATTCAAGTTCCGAGTCATCGGACATAAAACTATGATCTCCAACTTCTGAACCTTCCTCGTTATCAGTCTCCGTTTCAGTTCTTTCGACAATGTCTTCGACCTTTGAAGGTGTGTGATCCCCAATGAATCCTACTGGTTTCAAATATTCATCTAAGAACCAACCGCAGTTCTCAGGCTAAAGTTTCACGCATAATGGATCCGTTGCAGCCACATGGAATTTACGAAAATAGTTCGTTTCTGAATTAATGATATCCAGCATGGTAGTATGAAGTTGGAGTCGAAGCCTTTTATTTTCTTTAAATCTGCTCGCTATCTTCGTTAGCAGAGTAATTTTCCATAAAAATACGATATCTCGCCTCATTCACGTTGGTGCAGTTCTTGATACCATACATACTAGCCGTAAATTCTTTAACGGTCTTTATTTTTTCATTAATGAAAATATCAGCAGCACCTGGTAATGATGCAAGACAATGCGACAATTTTTGTGGGGTGATTTAGTTTCATTCGTAAGAATAATTATAGAATTATAATTCCAAAACTTGTCCACTTCCAGGCTTAAGATCTATTATTAACCTGTTATAAAAGTTTATTGACTCTTAATTTGATTCCTGTAGTTAACAGGTGTTTTTGTCGTAAATCATCGAGTTAAAGGTGCTTTTTTACTCTCCAACGTGACAGATGGGAAGCAGAAAAGGTCACGTTTCCTTCCTTTTTTTCCATTGTTTACATAATTTTTGTAATTGTTGTAAAAAAATTAGTTTTATAGGCCATTTTGTTAATTCAATGGCGTCAATGAATAATTCATTCAGGTGTTGGGGCAAAAGTTGAAAGCACCTGTATATGACAGCTGTGCTTTCACAGAATCCACCCCTAAATGCATATTATTATTTAAAATACCAAATGCTGTTCCTATTATTTCAGTTCAATTACCGAATAAAATACTTCTCAAAAATATTAACAATACTGAATGTGATTGTATAGGATGTCCTTAATTGATGCAGGATAATTTAGTCTCACAGTTGTATATCGTAAAATTTAATCATGGCGATTCTCTTTTAAAAATAATCTTTCGCTATTTTACAGGTTGAAGATATTTATAGCTAATAGTTCCAAAACGTACACCTTGCATTCCAAAATTAAGACACATTTTTCTCAAAACATGGAATAACACGACCGATGAAAGTTTGGCATGGCAAATGATTATTATAATTATTATAATCATTTTAAAAATGACATGGGAATGCCCAAAAAAACTCAATAAACCAAAAACAGGAAATTCGGTTCATTGAAATGGTCCAATAGGACTGAGAAAATCAAAGATACTCCTGGGAAAATACGACCAACTGAGATCAAAAGAATGGATAAGTCAGAGTAAGGATGCACTAGGAGTTTTGATATGTGACTTAGCAGACTGCCGCCTGAGTGACGTACAGCTAATGAAAAAGGAAGCATTTAGATTTTGTGGAATCAACGAAGAAACCACCATTCACCATTTTTTTCTTTTATTTTCGAGAAATTGAACCACAATCATTTTTTTTAAATTTTCGTACAGTGATCCTAAAAAGACTTGGAGTGAAGATACTATGGGTGGAAGACTATAGAAACCAGGTACCTGAGTGAAAACAGGAAATAAGTGGAGTGGTATACCACGAGAAACAAGTCATCCAACTCTACTCCAGATTTGGCGAGAGAAAGCCACTGCCCATTACATGGTAAAGCTCAAAGTAGAAGAGAAAGACAGAATCAGGGAAATTCAACACATACACGACGTGACCATAAGATGCCAACAATTCCACCTTGGACAAACTGCATGCATGACCACACGAATGCTCACAACCAAAGAACCATCCAGCCACCTGCGTAAACTGCCACTGAGAGCACCTGGCTAACTGCAGAGGATGCGCCCACTAGCCCCAAAGAGCTTGATGACAATAAAACAACAGAAAACAGCTCCAAAAGCAACTGAGACAGGAGCCAGCTACGCCCAAGCTGTAGCCAACAAAAGCACGACGACAACAACACCTACGAAGCAGCAGATCCTGGAGCAGATGACAAGTCTATCAGCTCAGCTTATGGCCGGAGTCACTAGTAAGGAATCCCAAGAAAATAAGACCCACCTACGAGAAGGCCCAGCACATCCATGAAAAGATGTGTCGGGATTTCAACTAGGCCAGAAAAAACAAGTGGCTCACGACCTCGCGACCACATAAAGTGTATCTATGAGTTCGTCTTTAGCCGTAGTTTGTCGGCTGAGGATTCACGCCTTGTAGAGGCAGCAAAAACAGACACAACAGAAGACAAAATCAAGCAAGAAGACCGCTAAAGAAATAACTACCACAGTTACACAGTGAAGAAGAAGACAGCTCGACCACAGCCAGCTATACGCTTGTGCTATCGGATTGTTCTGGACTGGGATTGGATTTACTTGGGATTGGAAGCTCTACGAAAGTGCTCAGTGTGACGTAGCTGTAATAAGCACCTGTAAGATAGTAGGGATCAAACGTGAACGATAAACTTGTAGTTCCCACTGCAAATAAGGCTTCAAATAGTTGGCATGGGAGTTTTCTGTTTTGATCATTTCTTGCTCACTAACACTTATGTTTTGAAAGGGCAGAAATAGTGGAAGAGCGATGTGGATGGTTCATTGCTTCAAATTTTCAGCTATTTACGGCAATTTTTTCTGCCGATAGTTTGGTCCATTTTGAAATGCTGTTGATTCCACTAGGCATGTTTTTGTAGTAAATTATTTTCTTACAATTTGTGTGGACTGTCAAAAAGAGCCTGTCACTATGATTTCTGGACTGGTATCTCTTTTTTCCAATAATTTTAAAAATGGACGAGTAGGACAAAGATCTTTGTTAGTGTTGTTTCAATCCAACCAATTGCTACTGGCCAAGGCATTTGCACCTCCTTGTGTGGTCTTTGAAAATATGGCATTGTATTCGATACGTCCCGTAAATTCTCCCTTAAGGTCTAATTCTTGTTGGCAATGATGTACAGTGCAGGTCACTGCTCCAATGCCTTGCCAAGCAAGTTCAAAAGAAAAAAAATGAGATATTGGATTTCGTCATAAATTTTTATAATTACCAATAATTCTTGTGTTGTGAGTGTTTTCGAACTATCTTTTCTTTTTCCTTGGTTACCTTGAAGTTGTTTTCGCTTTGAGTCCTTTGCTAAACGGGTAAATGGGTCTATTTTTATAATAAAGTCTTGATGGTACTTTTCTTTCAGGATCCAGGCCGTGGTGTACCATTTGCTTTTGATACTTGACTCTTTGTAGTCATCTACGTTTTTTCCCATAATGTGAGCATAATCTTTTATAATCTTCGATAATTCTTTGACTGGAGTAGGCTCTACCATCAATGAAAACTGCGAAAACTGTCGCCAACAGGAAGCATTGGAGACACTTGAATTTGGAGATATATTCTCCGACACTGCCTTTTTAATTTTTGCAATGGAGTGAGTTCAAAATCTGTTTTTTTCTTTTTTCTTCAGAAACACTCATTTTTAGACTGAACTAATCTAACGTTTTGTAACAAGGAATAACACAATGACATGATAAATATATATCAGAACCATGGTATCAAAATTTGCTTTGATCAAAGCACATGCAAAAGTACAGAACCCCCTCTCTATATTAGGAATTTAAAAAATCATACAATGTATTGATATCGCTATAAAATGCACTCATTGTATCAAATTCGATTATAACAAAGGATACATTCAACTGTGAATTATATGTGTTTAATTTACTGTTGCACGAAATGAATTTAACTCTTTTTCAAACGCGTGTCATTGTATAGGGGGTGTCATTATTACTACTGAAAAAATACTACAGCGGCGTAACAAAACTGGTTGAGATACAGGAAACAATATTATCATTAATTTAAAAATCTATAGAGCGGTTGTCGTAGAAAACATCACTAGTGTGAGAGAAGGTTTTAGATTATAAAATGAGTTTTACAAACTTCAAGATTACAGTAGATTTTTCTATAAATTTCATTTGGCTACGGGGTTTTTCAAATGTCTTAGTGCCGAAGTTTCGTTAGCCAAAAATAATTTTAACATCCTCAAGAAAAAACCTCACAAATGTTGGAAACTTAATATATTAAATTATTAGTTTGGTTACGTGGGAACCAGTAAGATCCAGAAGAAGATTTGCATTCAATTTCTACATTTTTTCCACATGAAGTTCTTAATTTTTATAGGTATTTCTATAATATAATTTTATTTAATAATTAATATTATTCATTTAAAATGCTTAAAATTTTTATTGAAGGACTTCACTTGAAAATCTAACCCCCCTTTTTGATAACCGCCGCCACGGGTAAATAATTGGACGGTAGAAATTTAGTGCACATTTAGCAAATGTCAATCACTTGTTTTAACGGGCACTTTAATAGTAAACCCTTCCAAATGGCAAAAGGCGACATATGGTCGAAATTATAAAACCACCTTAGCGTAACGATCATTCAGTGATTTTTTAAGGGTCTGTTAATGTGAAAATAACATGTTCTGTTGGTTTATACACAATGGAAGTAGGTTCAAGTGATTATTGTAAAAAACAGTGGTAACAATTCCATACAAAAATATCGTAATAGAGATAGCTAAGAAGTAATTTCCAATCAAAAAGATAATTTAAGGAACAAGAGAATGAAAAAGTTTGAATCTGTCTAAATTAAAATTGCATAATAACCATATTAACATTATTCACCAGTGAATAATAAGTGTGGATAAAGAAATGGTCACATCACCCCTACATTGGAGATTATTCATATATACAAATGACACAATATATTAAATAATAATTTCCACTGCAACGCGATTCGAACCTATGTCTAGAATTCCTCACTCTACCTAGTGAGAGCCTTAAACCATCAGGCTATAAAGATATATGTGATAGTACCAAAATGTTGTATATATATTTATTGCTAATTGCAAGAATTTCAATAGCTATATTGGTGTTTAATTGATATTACTGAGAAATTTAACATGGAAGAAGAATCGGACAGTGAATTGAATACCTACTTATCAAATAATATATAATTATGTTCAATAACAAGAAGTAATAGTTAGTAATTATTGGTTTTTGTAATAAACTATAGTGCTTTAGTTTGACAATAGTATATTATTCAACAAGCAAATAATAGCCATTATTAGTGGAATAGTGGAATAATATACTTTAACCACGACTATGAATTACCTGTTTAGGTATAAATTTTTTGCCAAACGAAAACACTATAGTTTTTAACACGCTTTTATTAGCTTCACTTGTATGTTTGTTTGTAATCTAGATGTCACCTGTGGTCCATCCTAGTTTTTAAGGTAAGCTCACTTCTCTGTTGTGGCTAAACAGCACAGCACTGACTCTGCTTTACACTTAACACTTACACAAGCTCAAACGGTTTAGTTCTTTTGAGCCTTCGCATCTGTGGTTGATTGTCTAGAAGTTGGAGCACTTCAAGGTTGGGATGTTTATGGAGCCTCTCTTCATGTCTCCTGGCGACTTTTTTGATTTCATCCGGGATAGATTCGACTTGGAGGTCTCTATGAAGATCGTTGTTCCGAATATACCAAGGAGCATCTGCAATATTCCTTAATATTCGGTTTTGGAACGTTTCTAGGCATCTATAATTGCTTTTTTTGGTACAACCCCATAGTTGCAGACCATAAGTCCACACCGGTTTCAGAACCTGTTATAATTTGTTCTGAATGGAAAGCTGCGAGTGCCTACCTATCAACCAATACATATTTTTATATTTTATCTTCAACTGTTCCGTTTTTTTCTTAACACGTTCCTTCCACTTCAGTTTGATGTCCAGATTTAAACCGAGATATTTAGCTGTTTTCTTATTAGGAACAATACTGTTATTTAGGTTGATTGGAAGGTAAGTTATTCTTTTGTTGGTAAAGTTTATATGGACTGATTTGTCTTCATTATATTTTATACGCCATTTTTCAGACCAGTGTTCTATATCATTGACTGCATTTTGTAGATTGGCCGTTGTTTCTTCTATAGTTACTCCTACTGCTAAAACTCCTGTGTCATCAGCAAATGTGGCTAATATTATGTTTTCTCTCTCCGGAATGTCAGATGTATACAAAAGATATAGTACAGGTCCAAGAACACTGCCTTGTGGGACCCCTGCGTTTATTGGTTTCAGCTTAGAGTACTCATTTTCCATTTTAACTCTAAATGTTCGCTGGTATAGGTATTACTGCAAAATTTCAACCAGTTGCAGAGGAAATATTTTCTTCAGCTTCATTATCAGGCCTTTGTGCCATACTTTATCGAACGCTTTAGCGATATCCAGAAATATAGCTGAGCAAATATTATTTTCTCCCAATGATTTCTCTATTTCAGTTATTATCCGATGGATCTGATCTATAGTAGAATGTTTATCGCGAAATCCAAATTGGTGTGATGGGATAATGTTTTTTTGTACAATTATATAGTTCATTCTTCGTAACAACAATTTCTC
This sequence comes from Galerucella tenella, assembly GCA_910591685.1. Lineage (NCBI taxonomy): Eukaryota > Metazoa > Arthropoda > Insecta > Coleoptera > Chrysomelidae > Galerucella > Galerucella tenella. Next base: position 27,756 of record CAJUYH010005965.1, read on the forward strand.
AAATATCTTTGAGATTACGGGAAGTAAGTAAATTGGCCTGTATGACGTTAATTCATTGGTAGATTTTCCTACTTTAGGTATCATTATTACCTCCGCAGTTTTCCATAGGATGGGAACATACCTGAGCCTAAATGATGCATTAAACTAAAATTAAACTAAACTTGTTAGGAAACAAAAATGCTGATTAATCTTTTAGATTAGGTGCATTCCCATTGTTGAATAAAAAAAAAAAAAAACCTGTATGTTTGTGGGTTTGTAACTCTCCTTTGCGCGCACAAGCGTACGTCGGACTTAGCCGGTGCAGATCTTTGGACGGTATTCGGATTGAATAATAACTTGATTGTTCAAAGTTGACAGATAAAGCCCCATGTAACAACGAAGCATTAGATGAAATGGAACGACTAAGAAATAATTCATAAGAGTCGTCACTATTAGTTAGTCGCAAATAGTGTAATATCATTTCACAAATCATCAAGTACAAGATGATACAACTCTGTCTAAAATGATTAATTGAAAAATTTCATTTATAATTGTAGCAAGACAATTATAAGATCAAATTTTGTTACGTTGTTCACGAAGAATTTTACATTCGTGCACCCTCTGTTGGAAATTTATAATACTATCAATGAGAACTTAAAGAAAAACTTTATTGACAATAAATCGAACTGAAAAATGAAAAATAAATAGTAGTTTAAAATAACTAAAAAAACACGCTTTTAAAGAATATCGAACTAAAAAGTTGAAAATAATTTTAAAAATAAACTTAAAACAATAGTACATTTATATTTATATTCATATTATATTATATTTATATTTTATTTGTTATGCTATTGAACAAATTATACACATAGATTCAAAAGTTTTGCATCACCTTCTTCGGATGCGAAAGAATTTTTTTGCGCTGACAATTTTTTGTTGGTTTGTTTATCAATGTTTACCATATTTTTTGCAATATACAGATGTTCACAGTTTTTTTTGTAAGATAACATTTTTAGTGCGATCATTTTAACATTCAAGGCATTTGATTTTTACGATTTTAAGTGCAAACATGAATCGTCAAGTCATAAGTGAGATTGACCGTGCAAGAATAGTGGCTTTAGTTGAAGAAGGTCATTCTCAAAGGTTCGTGGAAAACAGAGTTGGCGTTTGGCAAAGAGATGTGTCTCGTGTATGGAGCCGGTATCTCCAGACCAATTCTCTTCGTGATAGACCTAGATGCGGTAGAAACCCAACCATGGCAATACCAGCACTCCAAAGAGATATGAGACATGCGTTGGGAGTTCAAGTATCGATCTCGACACTACGAAGACGAATACTTGCGACAGGTTTGAGGTGTCGCCGAGCAATAAGAGTGCCCAGACTACAACCTGAGCACAGAGTTCGCCGACTACAGTGGGCTCAAGAACACGCGGCCTTGCCTGAAGAATTTTGGAATTCGGTGTTTTTTTCCGACGAGACAAGGATTTGTTTGGTACAAGATAGCCATCGAATACGTGTGTGACGGGATCCAACGAGAGTTGCTCAGCTTGCCCATTCTCGCCCCGTGCCGCCCTTTAGAGGAGGAAGTGCTATGTTTTGGGCTGGTATCATGTTAAATGATCGCACAGAATTAATTCTTGTGGAGGGAACGATGACTGGTGATAGGTATCTCAGAGAGATTCTACATCCTCACGTGAGACTATGGCGCGCAGCTGTTGGCAATTCCTTCGTTTTTTTGGACGATAACGCCCGACCTCATTGGACCAGAGCTGTAAATGAGTATCTTGAAACTGAAGGGATCAATCGTTTGAACTGGCCTGCCCTATCTCCTGACATGAATCCCATAGAACATGCTTGGGACATGCTTGCCAGGGCAGTGGCGGCGCGCAGAAATCCACCCAGGAGTGTACAAGAGCTTGTTCATGCGGCCCAAGAAGAATGGCGAAATATTCCTCAACAGAATATCAATAATTTGGTTAACAGCTCATGGACAGGCGACTTCAAGCTTGCATACATTCTAGATGTGGAAATACTCTTTATTAAAAGTTCTCATGCAGGTTCTCACTTAACCTTTTCTTTAAAAAGAATCAATTTGTATTTAATTTATTTAATTTCTAAGAATACTTTTTATGTTTAAAGCAAGTTTATTATTGGATAATAAAAATATACACGGTTTTTTTTATTGAAACTAATTATTTGATTGATCTCTGATCCATTTATAATGAACACATTTTTTTTCGGAGATTTAGGGTGATGCAAAACTTTTGAATCTATGTGTATATTCAATAAGTATTCAATTCACTGTCTGATTCACTTTCCATAATATTAAACTTGGAATATCAATCAAACACCAGTATAGTTATTGAAATCTTGCAATGAGCAATAAATTATATATTTAAAACGTCACTTTTGCTTTCGACATAACGATCTACTCCTATATATACAACATACTGATACTATCATATGTAAAATTTTCAATGGTTTAGGGCTCTGACTTTGAAAAGCGCGGAATTTTAGGCATGGGTTCGAATCCGTGGAGAACATTTTTATTCAATCTATTGTGTCGTTTGTATAAATAATCTTAAATATAATTTTGTGTCATGTGACCTTTTCATTATCCACACCCATTATCTACGGGTGAATAATGTATGACATTATACCAGACGAAGCACACGTAAAATGTTAAAATTATAAAAAGGTCGTGGACAAAAAAATGTATACCTAAACTCATAGTGATTCACCATCGTGAATAATAGCCATAATTATATGCTTGTTGAATAATATACTATTATTTAGTTAAACATGAATTATACATTTTTGTTAAAAATATTCACCAACAAATTAATACCGACTATTACGTTCTCGCAAATTAATGAAGCATCCTCCTTGCTTTTACCATAAACGGTATTTGATTTTAGATGTAAACCCCATGAAATTTTCATTCTTCTTTTATAAGTTGAATAGCTACAAACCCACCGTTTGCAATCGGCAAAATTATCCATCTGCCTATTAAAGAAAACCGTTCCAAATTACATTCTGATAAAGACAATATTTACACTTCGTAGGGGTTAAGAAGGTAATTTTTTTCCAACCCCTTATTCGTTCCCATAACGATCTTTTTGTGCCTTTGGCCCTTTTAGGTATCCAATACAGGTTTCCCGACCCTCTCGAATAAAGGTCCCGTTTGGGAATAGGATATTTTCAGCTCCAAGTGGTTGTGTTGTGTCTTTTTTTTAGTCCAGTTCTAATAACTGTAACGTCAAGTCAATGTAGTTCAGGTAGTGAAAGAAAGAGTAACAAGGAAAGTTACAATATTTAAATGTATTGTACAGTGAAATATTGAAATACTAACACAGTTGATTGAAAACCGGAAAAATAAATGTTTTATCCAACAATTTCATAAATTCTAGTTTATCGTGTTATTATGGAATTACAAGCTATCAGGTTCCTAGTGATGCCAACTGTATAGGGACACTTACAAAGATCAAATATACAGAGAACGTTTGTAATCAATGCTCCACCGGGGAATGGCCCTAATTATACTGACATTTATAGAAAATATATATCGCTACGCCCTAAAACAAATCAGATACGTTTATCTGTCTGCTATAGAGCAGGAAAATGTATCAAAGGTAATACCACGAGTGCTTCAAATTTTATCGATAATTTTTTATTTTCTTCACTCAAACTTGTTCATTTGGCAAAAATATGAAAACAAACTGATTGATAAAATCACGAGTCCTTTAGGACGAGGGATTTTATCTAAATTTGGTTTATTTGAATGTTTTTGCCTCAAATAAACAAGTTTAAGTGAAGAAAATAAAAAATTATGTGATAAAATTTGTAGAGCGAGTTGTATTTGGGAAGATTATTTTTTTCATCAATTGTGGAGAGGAATTTTGTATTAAATGTTCAATAGGTATTCTCTTGGGTGATGATGCCACTGAATCGGTTTGTGTTCATTTTTCAATAAACTTCGAAGCACTTTTAGTTGTCAATAATGACAAATTCAAAGTAAAATTTTGACGTTTCAATGTAAACAAGGTATTATCGATGAGGAAGCAGAATTATCAGTATAATACCGAATGATTGGCTAGAATAATGTATTGCTATTGCTTAAAACCACCAAAATGTCAGATTGTGATGTATTATGGATTATGTGAAAAAAATGGAACAGGAAGTAGTGGAGGAAGAGAGTATTTCCGGAAAATCGAGGATGGTGAAACGCACACCTGATAAGGCGTGAAGGGGTGAAGAGGAAGGAGGTATCGCCTCTGGAAGATAAGGGGCAGAAGAGGAAACAGAAGGAGAAAGGACGGGAGGAAGCGGAGAATGGGAAGGAGGAAGCGAGGGAGAGTGTAGAGAGATTGAAGGAGATGGTCAGGCGACTGGAGAAGAGGGTGAAAAGGCTGGAAGAGCAAAAGTCGGCGGCGGAGGGGCGAGTCAGGGAATTGGAGGAGTTGAGAAGAGAGGATGATAGGATGGAGAGAAGGCAAACACGATGAGAGACCGGGAAAAAAAACTGGGATGGATGGAATGAGATTAGAAATAGGGACTGGGAGGACAAAAAACGGGAGGAAATAGAGGTGAAAGTGGGAACTCCCATTTTAGGGGAGGAAAAGATAAAAGTGGTGTGGGTGACTAAGGAGGACAGTGGAATGGAGAAGGGGATACAGAAGATGTTCAGGGATAGGTATCCGATGCTGGCAGAAAAAGGAGAGGAAATGGAGTGGGTTGAGGATCTTGGAGAAGTCAACCAGGAGGGGCTAGATAAGATTAAGAAGGGTCTGACGGAGATGGAAGGAAAGTGGGTGGATAGACTAAGAGTCTCAAGGAACAGGGTGGTAGTTATAGAGGCAAAGAAGGGGGTTGAGGTGAGGGGAATTCTGAAGGAGGTGGAAAAGGTGACAGGAGCTAGGGAGCTAGGTGCATGAGAGAGGTAGGAGTGATAGAAGGAAGAAGATGAAGGAGAGTGTGTGAGGGACCGCCGCCCGTCTTGAAGTATGCTAGGGTAGTGATTCCAAGGCAATCGAGAAGCTTTAATTTGTTCAACTCTTGAAGTCGTAGGGAAGAGGTTTATCCCACATTTTTCACTATTTCATGCATTTTGTTATGGATCTCAAGGTTCCATTAATGTTGCCACTTATCCACAACAAAACTCTTGAAAGGTATCTATAACGTATCTATAAAGGTATCTTGTGGTCTTTATGAGGTATCAGCTATAATTTTCCATCTTTCATTTCAGTTTGGACCACCCTGTATAATATTTGTTCTAAGAAAACGGTTTATTAATAGACATATGTCATTCAATTGAACAGCCATTCTAATTTCGATCGTTTATCGTGTCGCTATAAAGTCACCCTTAATATCAAAGTCCAAATCATTCCACCCTTTTTATTGTACAATTAATTCAAATTATTTTCTCTACGGTACACGAACACCCCCTCAAAATTAAAAAAGAAACCGTATCGGCACCGTGCACCGTACCGCTTTATGTAAATTGTCGATCGACCGATAATACATATATTTAAATTAAATTAAAAGAATCGTGTGTTAATAAGAAATGGGAACCAAAAACTTAACGGTAACGACATGCTAGGGGAATTTACCTCGAAAAATAATGAATAATTTCATAATATTTGGTAATTTTTAAACGTTTCAGTGTGTATCTTAATAATGCAGCAAAATTTTACAAAATTGTTTTGAATTTTACTTGAGTTAGAACGAGTTTTCAACAGAAATTATCCAATCAATACTGTAGAGAGAACCATTTGATTGTGATAAAATTGGCTTGAAACTATCTTCAATGTTTGTAGAGTTGTCGCTGGAGAGTGTTATAACATTAGCTGATTAAAACAATGGTTTTCATTCGAATTATACGTCGGGGAAAAAGGACTAGTCCTTTCGTCTGATTATACTGTACATACAGGGTGTCCAGAAACTCTCCTGCCAAACGGAAACTACAGTTACTAGAGGTGATTTTGAGTCGATTTAGCTCAAACTACTTTAATCCGAAAATGCTTCCTGAGCTAGCTACAGCCCTTTGAAGAAGACGTCCCCATATTTCCAAATTCGGTGGCGGATACTGGAAAACTTGAAAATAAAAATTAGATTTTTCAATAAAAATACTTGTTGGTCCCGCCGACTGACATCCCCTCCTGATTCTGAAAAAAATTCATTCACAGCGAACGACTGATTTGTTGATTTGTTTATTGATTATACCAAGTTTGAATATTTTGA
>CAJUYH010005966.1:0-13358 GCA_910591685.1 Galerucella tenella
GGGGGTTTAAACACCCTCCTGAAAAATACAATAAAGGTACATTAATGTTTTATTAGCATAATGCCTTCGGCGGTATCTTCAGTGAAGCTTTCCTCCTCTAAACCAATCAGATGAACCCCCCCCCATGTAAAAGTTATAGCTACGTGACTGAATCGGAGAAAACAATTTCGAGATATTCGTTCGAATTAGTTCGCAATGGGACTTCGAACTAAATTGAGCAATCCTAAAGGTGACCTATTATATCCGACACTAATATAAATAATACTGTTATTTCAATACAGCAGCTACGCTTGCGATGATGGCCTTTTTTCTTTTCGAAAAGGTCGTAAATCTGACTTACTTAGCTATACCTTTATTATACAGAGTTAGTATAAAGTTGGAGCCCCCTAAGTATCTCCTCAAAAGATTAATATTTTGAAATTAAATTGCTCATCCCTTTCTAAGCAGATCCAAGAAATTCAAAAATGCTATCAAATTTAATGTACTATTTCCTGTTAAACCGGTAATGCATATCAACTTTGCTATTCTAAATAGAACACCCTGTATATTTTTACATTTTTGAATTTCTTGTGAAATTCTGCGTACAGTAAAACTTTCCATTTATATTTTTTATTGAATAGTTGAGGCTTTAATCAATAATTTGACTTAGGTAGATTTGGATGAAATCTCAAACCTTTAATAGTCAAATTAATTAATTATTGAGTAATCTAACTATTAGTGTAGTACAAGGTATGTAATAAAATTTTTCTGTGTTATTTGTTACTATTTTTTTCTGTTTTGGTGTATCTAAATGAAGGAAAACGAAATTTTAATTATGTGAGAATATGGAGACCTTAAATTATTGATTAAAGCCTCAATTATTCAACAAAAATATGAATGGAAAGTTTCACTACATGCAGAATTTCACAAGAAATTCAAAAATGTAAAAATATACATGGTGTTCTATTTAAAAATAGCAAATTTGATACGCATTTCCGGTTTAACCAGAAATGGTACATTGAATTTGATAGCATTTTTGAATTCCTTGGATATTCTTAGGAAGGGATGAGCAATTTCATTTAAAAATATTAAACCGTTGGTGCTCCATACTTTATACTAACTCTGTATCAGTCCACAGAACTAGTATAATTATTGTTGTCAAAACATCTAAAAAAGATACCGAATAATAGTTTTATACTCACTTATATTCACTTAGAAAAAACAACTACTTCTCGGGCTGTATGCCCCGCCAAACATTGAATTATATTTTTTACGAGGTATGTATGATTTATGAGATTTAACCAACCATTCTGGTTTGCCAACCTACATAAATGTGTATGAAATAAGTAAATTTATTATCTATGGCAACATCGTCGGCGAGCGCTTTGGTCCGAAAATATCAAAACACTGCACCGATCGAAGAACGATTATGCACGATTACGTGCGAACGGAGCATCCATCTTTTGTTGCAGTTATTCCGGTGAGGTGAGGGTTGAGGTCGTTGGCATGCTGCATGCTTTTTTCGGTCGATTTGAATACGGCCTATGACGTGAACGCATTTAAACTTGTTTACCTTTACCTGAAAGTCCTATATTTCATCAATCTTACACAATAAAATTTATAAACATATCAGGTTTTGTTTCTTTAAATACTATTGAGTTATAATTAATGGAAGCATTTATCATTTTTGGAAAAAATTTAAATAAATAAGATTAAAATGTAAATTCTACATAATAAATCATTGTTTAAGAAATGGAAATAAATGTACTTATTCAAAAACTCGTATGACATTTGACATCTCTTTTTACCCATTAATTTGGAAGTTGCCTTTATAATTAACTACATATTGGTCGCGTTCATCCCAACGTAGCGGTACAGGAGAGATAATTAATTGTTACACAATATACTTTTCATTCTCCCCCCTACGAAAATATATTTTTTTTTAAATAGGCAAGCGAAAGCGAAAGTAAAACTAGCTTTCGTGCCCTGGACAACGAACAAATAAAATGTCAGTTATTGTGGACACATCTTTCGTTGTACACCATTCGATGAATTTTTCATAGGCTTGTTTGTAACGGTCTTTAGATTTTTCCGGTAACAAACTTCTGCACGCATTAATTGCTGCTTCTTCAATGGAATTCATTTTTAACTAGATTTTGGCCAAATATTAAACTTAAAAGATGTAGACTTTATGGAAGAATAATTATTTGACAACCTGTCAAAATATTAGTTTTTGTTGACACGAATGTTACCAAAGTAACGTTAACCTTTCTACCCATTTTATTGCAGTCTACAGAGAATTTTTTGCATCTTTAAATTGTGAGTTTTAATAATAAATCGGGGGAAGAATGAAAAGTTTAATACATTACACGCTGCAAAAGCCTTTTCAGGTGCTCGGAGGTTTTCAAATAGCCTCGGCTACGTTTCGCTTCGCCTCGGCTATTTAAATACACCTCACACCTAAAAGTAAGCTTTCGCAGCTTGTAATGTATAGTATATTAAGTATCAAGAACGGTAAGGATTGTTTACCGGTCGACAGCAATGTTTGGAGGCTGAGCGTAGCGAAGCTTCCAATTTTGCTGGAGACCGGTATTATCCTTAACGTTCGAGATGCTTATACAATTTTTTGCGCGATCGTATTCAATTTCGAATAAAATAATTTAAATTTTTTCGAAATGAACGAAATGTCAAAAGTGACATTTATATTTGTCGATCAGTTTGAAATATAATTTGCATTTTAGTGAAATTGTTTTTATTTTTATTATTTATTACTTTTTATATTGTTCTGTTCGGTTCTGTTCATTAAAAAAATATAAATAAACTTTGTTCCTTTTGTGTAATGAATGAAGTAATATAACATTTAGGACCACTTGAATGTATGTAGGGTAGTATGTCGGTAAGTAAATCACTTACCGACGTGTTAGACTTAGAAACCAGTAAACACAACCTACTGACCTGACAACCGATGCTGTAAATAAACAAAAAAGATCGATCGCGCAAAAAATAACTATTTGCAGTTAGATCTAGCTTGGGAAAGTCAATGAACTAAGCGAGATGATGGTCACTCTACTGTAGATTCAAGGACACACTGGAGGAAATAGGAAAGAAGCTATCGAAACAACATTTTTTTCTACGATAATATCATACATTTCTCTATGTTTTCTTCACGCCAGTGGATAATATTAAAAAGCTTCCTTAATTTCGTCATAATATATTCATCGTAGATACTGTTTCCTCATAAACTTATACTTATCTATAGTTTGCATCAAAAAGTACATAGAATAATGGTATGCAATAATCCTTTATCAACCAGATGTTTATAGGATATTACAGAGCTGTACTCAAAATTGGCAAAATATTTTACAATTTAATATTTATAGTGAAATATTTTATAGCACATAATATTCCATAAACATCTGGGCTGTTGAAGGATTATTGCATTCCAATACTCTACGTACTTTTTGAAACAAACTATTGTTACGAACTCACTAATTCCGAAGCCGGTCCTGTCGCAAACGATGAATGCGACCTTTCTAGAAAGGTTCTTTCGCAGGTAATATCCAGACTGTTCTGGAAATGTACCAGGCCATACAATGGTTTATCGCGAAAGTTCTAGAGATTTGAGGGACTAGGTATATATAGCGGGTTTTCGAGTGAATCGGAGTAGTTGTTCAGTATACAGTGAATCGGTATATAGTTGTTCAGTATACAGTGAATCGGTAAATAGTTTCAGTATACAGTGATTGAACAGAAAGTGAATATAAATAGTGTTGAAGATAAATTGGGACAATTATTATACCGATTGTAGATAAATTGATAGACATTAAGTAGTGTGTATATAAATTAAGTTTATCATAGTGTGTAAGTGTTTCTTTAATAAATCAATAGTAATTAGCCATAGTGAGTGTTTAATTTTATCCCACGTTAAAAACTGTTTAAATAAATAAGAAAAACATTACACTATATACACTGGGAAACTTTTTTATTATCAATTTTAGGAGAAAAACTGATTCTTCATAAAATGTTCTGCATGCTCTAAAATTCGAAATAAAATCATCGGATATCAATTTTTTTCAGTATTATACGAGGTTTTTCAGAGAATATAAATTTAACTCAAGAGTAAAGTACCTTTAAATTTGACAATATCGAAAAATAATATTGAAAAAAGTTGATCTGAACTGAAAACTACGCTCAAATATGCAATTGCATCAATTTACATAGAAAAAATAGGTTTTGTGCTTGCTTAATATTGTTTCGATTTTCTTAATAACGCTTCCTAACTCGTTCTAACAGTTACTGTCAAACATTTGTAGCTATCAAACATTTTTTTTTATTGGTGAACTATTTTACCTATTTAAAGCACGCCTCAGCGTGTTTAAATCGAACTTTATAAAACGCGCGTGTTTTAAGTTACCGTGGCAACATTGTTGAAACGAGAAACGAAGTCTAAATCTATGGTCTAAAGTCTAAATCATGTCTAAATGACAATTTTTCTATTATTGTTCTGACAGGAGTAGTTTGTAACGTCAAAACTTTTATTCGTACAATATTTAACAATGTCAAATTTATAAATTAAAATGGAAAGTGCCGTTGGTATTGTATGAAATATTAATATTTCGATTTTTCAAATCTCAGGAAATGGTATTTAAATTAATACTATTGACATTCACAGAACGCAATAAGGTTGCTTTTCTCATGACAACGCAAGGTATACATCATATACATCACGAATTCAACCATTTGACATTCAGTTCTTATTTCCATCTATGATTTCCATTTCTTGTTGTTGTAGTAGTTATAAACCAGTATCAAAGATTACAGAATAAATATAAGATGTTTCACTCTAGGGCGGTTTGATTCAAGTTGCTGTCCGAAATGGACGCCGCTCTCATAAATTATGTTTACGATTCGCTTTTGTTGTCAATAACGAGATCGGTAGATACCAGAACAGTTCGAAGAGCTTATTTTATTTTAAGCTATACAGGCGGGGTAATTAATATATTTAAATTAATAGGATTCTTTATCACAAAGGTTTATATTCAAATGTTAATAATTTCGAAAAATATTCGGGATATGAATTTGAAAAGGTAAGTAAAAAATAAACTTGAATTTTTAAAATTAATCAATTCACAGTTTTTATCCAGCATCTTGGTAATTTTGTGATACTTATTGATAATCTATCAGATATTTATCACAAATTAAATATACTCATTAGCCACCAAAATAATAGGGCTACTAAATCTTAAATTTGGATCTTTAAACAACGCGCATTTTTTGGATTGACAAGTTCAAAACAGTAAAAAGAGAAGCAGCTGCAGGACTTTATTAAAAAAATTTATAAATGTTGTAAAATACTAAGTTTGGAGTTTGATTTATGTGTTAAATTTAATCTATTGTCTTTCAAATCTTTCAATATACATTTGAGAGTCAAATATATACGGACTCTGGTGTAGAGACTTGCATAATATTTGAATGATGGATGATGAAAAGAAAATTTAGTAAATTTTTTCAAAAGGAACTGACCAATTCCCCTTTGGTTAGCTATAGAATTGAATTTTTCGATAAATATATTTTCCATCGCAATAACGTTCTCAACAATGTCCCTTGATGGTACACATAAGCCACTAAATGCATCCTTCTTTGTAGTGTAAGCTTTTAGTTTACAGAAAAAGTTTCTCTGTTTATTAAATTATCAGCCGAATGGGCAAACTTTAAGCATGTTTCACATGAATGTTGTATTAGACATTTTTTAACAAATACACCGTAACATGCACTAAAGCTTCCTTCTGGGCTTGATAGATTTTGGTAATCTGTTGTACTTAAACACTTTTAAAGGCACATTTTTAGTTTCTGTAGGAAAAGTGAACTGTTCTAGGCATTCTTTTGTTAGTTCAGAACAAATACTTGTTTATATAATATCCTTATTCTAAAAATAAATCCGTAATTTTGTATTAGCAAATATTACAAAATATTTAGTGTTTAAGCTTTGCTATTAAAGAAAAAAATATTAATATGATTTTTTGCTCATTTCAACAATTAATTAATAAATTTAAAAAATCTATACAACATAAATATAAAACACGAGCAACTAATTATAAACACCGTTCTAAAATAACAGCGCTCGACGGGCGACGTCCCGTATAATATGCCAAGTTAAATGCAAGTAAGGACGTAGGGACGTACTGTACCATCCAAGTCACCAGACAGTCACCAGCGGCATCGGTGCTTTACGTGATAAATTCGAACGAGTGAAACATCTCATATTTATTCTGTAATATTTGCCAGTATTCATAATTTCAAAGTGCACCAATGAAAAAAAATATCGTAAAGTATTCGTGGATAACTGGTCTTTAAAACACTTGCTCTATTTCGAGCACTCCGGCTTCACCGTCGTGCTCGCAAATTCGCGCGTGTTTCAAAGACCTTAATATCCACTTATACTTTAATATACTATAATTTGTTAGAGCATCCCATATTACACGCAACTACAGTAAAATTTGCATTGTTATTGTATCTAGAAATACATTTCAAAAAATAATAAATTTTTTCCATATAAATGGATAAAATCGTATATATGAACGTAGTTTTCAATTCTGATCAACTTTTATTTATAACATTTTTCGATATTGTCAAATTTAAAGGTACTTTACTATTGAGTAAAGTTCATATTTTTTGAGAAACCTCGTATAATACTAAAAAAAATTGATATCCGATAATTTTATTTTAGATTTTAGAACATGTAGAACTTTTTATGAATAAGAAATATGGTGCGAACTTAAGTGGACACAGTGTATTTGAGTATTTGATATTACAAATCTCAGAAAATTTCCCAATTATCTGTGTCAACAATAATAATCGAGTAAATCAAACAAAAAACCACCAACTTTTATTAGTAATCAGATTTATTCAAACATGATATAATCTTTGGAAACAGCGAAACGCTAAACAGTTACAGTTTATTTTTTGATTACCGATTATTTTTAGTTTTATGACGGCATTTTCATTCCATTCCACGATGAGACTGACTATGCGGGTGTCAGTAGATCCCGCAAGTTCTATAACTCAAAACTGAATTGTATTTACATTGTTAATGCAGTCATACCTATATCAATTTATAAAAAATTAACTGTGAAACTTGTTAAGAGTATTCTATTCGACTTTTTTTGAAAATTTGTGTTTTCAAGTTATGTTATAAAATGATAGTTTTGTGAAAGGATAAAACTTTTACAGCAGGTAGGTACTTATCTATAAGAATCGTGAATTTTGTAAGATATACTAACTAGTAGTATAGTATAGTACCTACTAGGTATTATATGGAAAATAAAGAAAAACTGTTGAAGGTTGATCAAAAGTTATTTGTGTAGTTAAACGAAGGTAAAATTCTTTCACTCACCATATGCATTAAACATTTATAATACTATAAGAATTACCAATGACGAATAGTTTGCGTAGAATTGTAAGCGGTGTTGCCAGTGAAATTTTACAATAATAATGGATATTTCATTAATAAAATAATCTTAAGATTAATCAAGTTTATTAAAAAAATGTACTTTATTTTTTCATTGGATAGGTGCTAAAGCCCTTTTGGCTTTGTCACCAGGTCATAGTATATAAACAAAGCAATAGTAGGTTCTCTTCTCGTCGGCTCTTTCATGTAGCGCTGCTAAAGACTTACCGAAAAACGATCGTAAAAGCACACGTGTGCCGTATATACAGGGGTCGCGCGAATTACTATCTTCATTTCTTGTTGATTTATAAAAGGAGTGTTTGGTACGGGGGCTGATAAAAATGTACGTAAGGCTAGAAAACTTATTTCAAAAAACGATATTGCTTCGCTATGCATTTAATTGTATTTAATTATGATTTATTAACTAGAATCATTCATTGGAATAGCTTTTACTATATTATATATTTAAAAAAAAATGTACAAATATAATATATATCTTATAATATGAAATTAGAAAACATTCATTAAAAATTATACTAGATTCTACATAGGTACTTTAGAATTGGTTTTGCAAATAAAAAAAAGGTAGAACGTGTCGTGGGACACACGGTAGGAACTTTAGTTCCTTTTAAGCAAAAAGTATGTAATACATTTGACGTTATAGATAAACAATTTGCAAAGCCATTATAAGATAATGGTTAAAGCTGTAACAAAAATATTCAGTTATATTCCGATAAATTTACAAATATTAAGAAAGAAAAAAGGTAGAACGTGTCGCGGGACACACATAAACAATTTGCATATTCCTCGGTGGTCGAGAAGTAAGCAAACCAGACTCTCACGCGGTAGACCCGGGTTCGATTCTCCGTGAAGTTTTTTTTATTGTTAATTTTATTTTTAAATAATTATTCTGCTTGGTATTAATAACCACAACAGGTAGACGTTTGAAATATTTAGAATATTTATTATTATAGATAATGGTACGGTACCCTTCATGAGGGAGTCCGACTAGCAACATCTACTTATAACAGCATCGTATATTTAAAAAAGGAAACCGTAGCATTATACAAATTGGACATTCAAGAACTGTACGTTTACCACAAAATTAGTGGAAACATAAAATTGAACTGTTAAATTTTTAATTTGAAAGTTATATTAGTTTATAGAAATTTTTATTTTCTAGATTTTTTCTTAAGTGGGTCGTAGAAAAAATATGCTGCTCGACTTGTGTGGATTGTCCATATCGCACTTGAACGATTGAGCACTCCGCCTACGGCGTCGTGCTCAAACTTCGTCCTCGTGCGATATGGCCATTATATCCACACTAGTTGTACAAACTACTATTTCTTTCAAAATATGCCCTTTTACATTTAAAAACAACCTGCCAAATGTCAAATCAATTTATCCATCCATTTTAAAGTTATCGAATTAAAACATTCAAGTTTCCAAAATGTCAACACCCTGCTCTTTTGCGTCGCAACCCTGGTTGCTCAAACATAACCTGACGTAAAGAACTAAAGTTCCAGCAATGCTGAATAATTGCATTTAGTAAAAAAGTGAAATCTTAAACCAAACTTATAAAATAAAGCCGAGAATAAAGCAAAACAAAAAGTACCTAATAATTACAAATTGTGTAATATTTGTAATTAAGTATTAGTAATTTAATTGTATTATATATACAGGGATAAGAAAGAACTTAAAGGAAAATTTTCACAAGGATGCGTAAATGATACGTTTTTAAGAAGATCTTTCAATGTCGCTCCGATACAATTATTAGGTACATGCTAATTTCGGCGGCCTCGAATTGCGGACCGATTACCTGATTTTAATAATTCCGTACTCGAACTGCGGACCAAACCAAGAAGACCCCTCTTTTAAAAACCATGAATTGCGGACTAAGCCTTCCTCACAAATACGTACATCAAATTGCTATACACTCAAATCTATTACGGAAAATGAGGATGCAGCCTTCCTCACAAATACGTACATTAAACTACTACATACTCAAACCTATTACGTAAAACGAGGATGCAGCCTTCCTCACAAATACGTACATCAAACTACTACACACTCAAATCTATCATAGAAAACAAGGATGCAGCCCTTCTCTTTCGACTTGGTCCGCAATTCATGGGTCATTAAAAACACATGACAAATTTTGAAAATCATTTATGGTTTTTGGTCCGCAGTTCATGTACGCCCGCTAATTTATTGAAGTTAGCTACAAATATATTTTCAAATTGGGTAACATACTCAACAAAATTCAGACTAGGTACTTAAATTGAGCCCACCAAATGGAAAATTTGTATTGTTTACATAGGTTTTTGTCTGAGAAAAAATAGTTGATTCTTTGGTTAAGGTATTTTGTTCAATAAAAGTTTTTAATATACCCCAAAGGGATTCAACTGATTGTATTGTAAGTTGCCAACCAAATATAAATTTCATTTTATTAGTAAAATTTTTTCCTTCACTGTTAACCACACGCAAATTTTTCAGTAAAGTTTCAAATTCTTCCAATAGCTGAAACTGATGTTGGGTACCTACCCATAAATGCATTGAAATTATTCAAATACCACGAATTTAATAAATCAAAAACATCAATCATTGTTTTAATGAATTTAGCAGTTATCTAGGCATCTGCAGGCAAAACTTTAAAATCAACATATGTGTTAAGGGCAACTGCTGCAGAATGACTAAAAATCTGAGAAGCATATTTTACTTTCATCCTCTGAAAATTATTTGGAAACATATGCTCGTCAGTTAATTTTGGACAGTCTAAAATCCTTTTTTTATAATTATTGTAACATGTATCCAAATACAACTTATTGGTAGTTCCTCCTGGTAACTTAAACCAGTAAGAAAAAAAATCTGAAGGAAGATATTTTTACCCCATCTCTACTTCTACAACCGTCCACACAACACACTCGTGGCATTTTCTTTTCAATAAAAAATATACCGTAATAATAATTAAATAAATCACTGCAATGACAGTCCAGTCGGTATACTAATAACTCCGCTAATAACAAACTACAAAAGACACACGGTATCTCTGTCTATCGCTCGATTGGGAGCTTCGGGATACCAGAAAAGACGGAGACGGAGACCGAGTGAGATAGACATCGAGCTTAGAGTGACCCTACTATTCCTTGTTTATATACTATGACCAGGTATAGTTGAAATAATACCCTTCTTGGTGTGCGTCATCGATTGTTAATGTCTTTCTAACACATTACGTAGGAAGAAATGGAAAAAAGGCAGGTCTGTGATTAATCCTAATCAAAATATCACAATAATGAACCGTTTAAACGTATTACAAACGTTAACGCTAATCTTTGACTTACAAAAATTTTATTGGTTGATGTTTAGATTACGCTCAAGCTCAACCTATTAATCAAGAGTTTAAAATACTATGAAGGCGTTACTTTCGTAGCGGCAATAAGTCTTACGTCTTTTTCTACTGTCACGCTGACAGGTCTGTACTTCGTTGTTTACGGTCAATTATTATTTATGAAAAGTGAATATTAATCTTATTGATTTATTTAGTTAAATAATACAAAAAATATGCATGAATACACGGAAAAACATCAGTATTTTGAAAGTATTTTGAGTTAGAAAAAGAAGCTGGTAATTATTAATTGCATAGCCTTTTCGAATTTGGCTAAATACAATCCTGATGATGTTATTCATCAAATTTAAGGTTAGCTATATGTCAAAATAGCAAATAAAATTAACGACATGCCGAAAACCCGGATATACGTCACAATCGATGACGCACACCAAAAAGGGTATTATTTTAACAGATATGTATCGGCATAATGAGAACGGGACTTCGGGATAATTTTTTAGGGTTTGTTTTTGGCTCAATAAGAATGGAAAAGTCTAGATCTGAACTTGGGCAAAACCCGACGTCTTTTATGTGGAGCGTACTTACATTATTTGTCAAACAATTTTCATACCAATAGCTATATTCATACCTCGCCTCCATTCAGCCCTAGAGGTAATGCTAGATCTTCCATCCACGAAGATGCCCACGGATTGAATGGACTTAACTTGTTATACTCATGGATCAAAAACAAGTAGGAATAGGCCTTACAGGTACCCGGAATCCTGGAAAATACTCCAAAAATATTTTAAGTGAATCTTCTGCTCCAAATTGCCTCGGAAAACGCATAAAGTCAGCCATAATACCTACTTATTACGTCTGATAGCAGGATGCTATAAAGAACATAATTATGTATTAGTACGTCGGACCTGCACTAAGCTTTTTTTTTGTGTTTTGGAAGCCGTTTTGATGCCGGAAGCACTGCAGCCTATTGGCTTATTGTACTCTACTCCCACATTTAGTCCACCCATCCAGTTATCCCTATACCTTCCAGTAGACGATATAGGTCCATTGGATGTGTGCCAAATACTTCAAGTGGCACATTGGCTTCTCCGAAGATTGTTTGTCCCCTCGAGTCCAGTGCTTCACAGTCAGATAAGATATGGGTTAAGGTCTCGGTCTCCAAGCCACAAAGTCTGCAGCTGAGGTCCCCGTTATATAACCCTATTTTATGCAGGTGATCCTTCACCGGGGTATGACCCGTTAGATAACCTGTAATAATTCTTAGCTTATTCCTACTGATATTCAGTAGTTCTTCGGCTCGTTTTACACATGTGTCACCTATGAAGGTTTTACTGAGTACCTGCTTTGGAGTGTTCCTCCACTGAAGTCTATGTTGGCTTTGTACCCATTTTTGTATTTGCCCTCGGACTACCTTCTTTGTGGTCCCAAGAGCTGGTTCTGGTCCAACATATGCCGTTGCTGAACCTCTTCTCGCGAGTTCATCAGCTTGTTCATTTCCAGAAATACCGTTATGTCCTGGCACCCACACTAATCTCACTTTAATGTGGTCTGCTAGTTCATTTAGTTCTTTCTGGCATTCTTCTACCAGTCTGGATGTTACCTTGCGGCTGTTTAAAGCTGCAAAGGCTGCCTGGCTGTCAGTTAGTATGTCTATCCTATGAGTGCCAGTCCTATGTTTGTTAATTCTAACACATTCTAGGATAGCATAAGAGAAGGAGCACCTTGTGTTTCTCATTTCACTATACACCCCTGCTCCTGTCCCTTCCCCAGTCTGTAACCCGTCTGTGTACCAGATCTCTCCTCGGGAAAACTTCAGTTTGCTTGGGTCTTGCCAGTCCTTTCTGTGAGGTATTTCTACCTCATGTTTAGGACTGGGGAGAAGTTTAGTGGCCATATAGTCTGTTTTCATATCTAAAATGGCTCCACTTAGGAGGTCCTTAATGGATATGTGTCCTGATTTAACTATTTTGTTGTGCACTAAGGACATGTAAACATCCATAAAGAAAAAGAAGAAGACATAAATCTAGAATCATCTAGAACTGTCATCGTAAAGTCTAGAAATATCATCGAAAAGTCGAAAACTGTCTGGAACAGGTGGAAAGTATAAAAACCGAGAGAATTGACATTAGTTATAGTTTATAGTTTTATTTCTCGAAGTAGTATATAGAAGTTGAGTTCTGTGTTCTTATAGTAAGACATTGTTTGTATTGAATTGTGAAAGGAAGTTTTAGAACGTAAAAGGAGTGACGGTATTTAGAAATAGTCAGTGGAAGAATGTATGAAAAATAATGACATTTCTTCCAATATAGCCTTTACAAGTTCAAATAATCAAAACGAAGTACAAAACGTTACCTGACAGGCTTGACGTCAGTTGCCCGTAAAAGGAGTGACGGTATTTAGAAATAGTCAGTGGAAGAATTTATGAAAAATAATGACATTTTTTCCAATATAACCTTTACAAGTTTAAATAATCATAGTCCAGTAAATAAGGGTATCAACCTTGAGAATAGGTCGGGCCGGTGTCATTTTTTTTTTATTTGTAGGTATTGATGTGTACATTAACCTCTCAAAATCTCATATATGGCG
>CAJUYH010005967.1:0-11909 GCA_910591685.1 Galerucella tenella
TCTTCAAAAACCAGGAATTTTCAAGAAAAAGGTATATATATGCTGGAAGGAATAGATTTTTTGCGTTTTTTTCACGTCAGATGGATTTCGACAATTACTCGACATTTATTCGTATCAATTTTGATGCTTTTTGATATTTATTTAGGGGTGGCACTGCTAACTTAATATTAAGTTAGCAGAGCCACCCCCTATAAAAAAAACTAAGAGCGCGACAAATTTTTTACGTTCACGACAAATTCTCGACAATTATTCGACAATTATTGGAATATGTTTCATCGATTTATTTGCAAGTGGCTCTGCTAACTTTATAGGGGTTCGGATTGGGGTTAGTTGAGCTTAACTAACCCCACGACTTAGAACTAAAGTTATATATTCTTTTTATTCTTTTTAGGATGCGGACTTACAAAAGAAAGACTACGAGATGTTACTTTACTCAAAACTTAAATGATGATGCAAACCCACTAGCCTTGGTAGGGCAACATCATTTAATGCTCAGATGCTTAAGATACATTGATGTTTTGTTGATTCTATTTTCGGTTTGTTATTCAAATAAAATTACTTTTAATTGGGTTGTTTTGTCACTAAGATACTATAAATAAAAAGTTGAGTATCAAACAGAAATTTTATTTCATATCTAGTTAACATTTAACCCATCATTTGGTTAGACATTCAAGTGCTCAATTTGCCCCATACCCTTGCTCAACTTACCTCACCCATGGGGTACGTTGAGCACACTTGACTTTCTGCATTTAATCAGCTGTAGCTCCTAAATTTGACTCCTAAGAAATAAATTACTATCGACACTTTTGCGAACAGATAAATTCGTGATCCTTCAGTATGCATAACAAGCCATTAATACTTATCGTTGAGGAGCTATAACCGCTCAAATGAAAAAGTGCCCAACTAGCCCCGCCCTACCCTACTTAATTTAGTGTTTTTAAAAGTCAATGGATTGTTGGGGTCATTGAATATTTTACAGCAGAAGCAAAAAACTGCATTTTTTTCATTCGAATATAGCAACCAATGACGCTGAACCTTTTCACCATTTAACAAAATTCGAGTAAAATATATATCGGAAAACTTACGTCCACTTTTGTCTTTAGGATACTGATACATAGTTTTATTTTGATATTGCATTGGACCTTTTTCGACAAGTTCTTGCACCTGAATTGAAGACAATACACTTGGCCAAAGACCTGGATCGTGAGGAAGGGGCGCTTCTTCGCATAATTCGTCGGCGCCTTTAAGGCCTTGGCGCCGTCGTGCGCCGCACGACCTTGCCCATATGGACGGCGCGTCCCTGTTTACAATATTTACAAGTTATGATAACCGTAACTTATCGTTATTTGCATAGACTCTAGATATTCCTTGTTACTTTCAAACTATACCTCTACCTCGAAATTGACAAAAGGGGGACATGCAACATTTGTGCCTTTAAACCGTCGTTATGGGCATCAGTTTAAATCTCACGTATAATATTCTCGTAAATCTATATTTTATTTAAACGTATTGATACTATTTTCAATTGATACGTGGGGTATTGCTCCCAAAAACGTTCGAGAAATAAAAACAGTAACAACTCTAGAATACCGAATGCTTTATCTATGTATAATTAAAAAAGCTTCATCTGTTCGAATCTAACAAAACATGTCATTCCAGATGTGCCTTCTTGTTCTTTTTGTCATAATTTTTTTTAATTATAGTCTGAGAAATTATAGTTTAATAAGCTCATTTAATCTTTGTCAGTGTATCAAAAAATGTACACTAGCAAAATTGGATACAAATGTTGCGTTGATAAAATACTAACCCCATTTTTAATAAGCCAATGTTTATTTTATTTTTTTTGTCTTCTTTCTTTTACTAGGCGCCCATTTGGCCTTGTGGTTGTGCCCCATTTAGCAACGAAGGTTTATTATTATATTGAATTTTATTATAATTCATATATACTAATCACCCTATTTTTCATGCACACATCCCTGAACTACCAAAATTATGGAGAAAACGAAAGAAGAAACACAGGTAGGATCAACAGGGACACTCTTTTCACACTAAGGTGCCCATCATAGCGACTTTGTTTATTTAGACTTACAAAAAATGCAACGGATAAATGATACTTGCTATAAAAGAACAAACAGGAGGAACCATTCATACAGAACAATATGAAAAATATTACAATATTATACCTTTCGTTTGGCGCGTTTAAGGAATTCCCATAAAATATATCCTATGATAAGTCTCCGTAAGCTTATGTACAAGATAGAAACTATATTTTGCGAAAAAGCTATCTTCTTTACTGGAGTTCAGTACGTGGTGGCTTCCACAGTCAAACATCCTATGGTTGAGATCATCGAAACTTCCGTCACAGTCAAATGTATGTAAAACAAAAACACATTTTTAATAAAGCAATGTGAACCATTATGAAAGAGTATTTTATTTTTTAGGGGCAATCAGAAAATGCAATAAAATATAGGGTGTCCCATACCTAAGAAACAATATACTACGCCACACTTTATTGGAACATCCTGTATATTTCAAAATAATTTTAAAATGTAGCCTACATCAATGTACAAACTACTAAAGTGACATTTTAAAACATTTACCGTTTCGCTATAAACCTCCATCCCGTTGGTCGTGTTTCACCCTGTATATATATTGATGACATCTAAAAAAATCATCGTAATAGCCACAAATACCTATTCAAAACATGCTTTCACAACGCTACATGAACACGAAGCAACAGAAAAGCATAAATTGGACACAAAAATACTAAGTACCTACCACATATTAACAATAGTTAGTCAGTAGAAATTATACTTATAAAAAATTACAAAAATACAATTTCAAGTTTCCGTCTTTGCTTAAGGCGCGTTCTCACGGGTCAAGTTTAGTTGACCAGCTTTAGTTGATCAACAAAAATTGACCACGAATTGAATTAATTGTTGTTCACATATTTCAATAAAAACTGAATCACTTTGATGATGTATCTCTTGTATTTGTAACACCTTTTAGAAATATATCCGCTCTTTTATACCAAAATAATTTTGGTATGTACAATTCATCTGATCCCATTCCATTTTTTATTGATTTACACATCAATGAATGTTCTTTTTTATATATTGTCCTAATAATCTTGATTTTGTTTTTCAAATCAGCAATGGTAAGACCAGGAATTTCCATTTCCTTCACTATCCAACCCAAAGCATTTTCTCGTGCATCTCTATTTCTATATTCATCCGTTCAGTGGTTCCAGAGACAATCATATGATTCCAAAAATTTCATCATAACATTTTCAGACCACTTGAGGATCATTCTTCTGGTATTTTTATACTTTCAGTGAAATTTTATTTCACAAATAACAGACAAACACACACACCACGACCAGTTGCAAGAGTACTACACATTCAACAAATATTGACTGTCTAGTTCACACGTTTCAAGACAAGTTTCAACTTGAAAACAATTCGTGATGACACATCACTTGAACTATAAAAGTTTGACTGGGTCAAACTTTTGTTGATCAATTATAAAGTTGATCAACTTTATTGAAAGATAGGTTCTCATTACATTTTTCATTCAACTTTTGTTGATCAACTAAAGTTGATCAACTAAACTTGACCCGTGAGAACGAGTCTTTAAGAAGAAAAACTAAAAACTAATTTTTACTCACCACCTTCAATTTGGATACCCGGTATATAATATACAAATATAAACAGAAACTGTGTGAAATATTGAAAATATTTTGCAGACAGTAGATTATCATGAAATTATCTAGATTCAGATAATTTCGTTTTATTGGTATTTTATCAGTTGTTAATCTCCTATATTTGGAAATATTTTTGTGATTTTGTGTCAATTCAAGTTTTTATTTCTTACAAATATGCAGGATTTATATAAAGGGTGCGGCATCGAAAACGAAACAGATTGAATATCTCAATCTATAAGTTGGAAATAATAGTCAGTGACGTCAGCACTAGTTCAGAAACAGTACAATAAGAGCGGCACAAAATTACACATTACTTATTTAAAAATTAATTGTGTCCGCCACTGGAATTCCTTCCCTCTTCCCTTGCATCGCTTGAGATACCCTTATGCTAAAAATTAGTCACTGACTTTTATTTCCGACCCAGGGTTATAGACATTTTTTTGGAGATGATACAAAAACAGGTTGATTTTTATTTCAAAGGGGACACCTTTCGATCATAACCTCAACTGTCGTACATCCCTAAGGATATCTGCAACTAGTTTTGTCAATTCATGATCTCTTCGTGAGAGGTGTGGGCAAAGACACTCTTTATATCTGCTAATAATAATTCCTTATCTTCGAGAGCCTACTCTATCCCTTGTACTAAGTGATGTAGAGCTTGCTGTATTTGTGGATTCCTCTTTTCTTTATGCATATTGATGCAAGACATTCGGGCTTTCTACCAACGACCCTCCTCTAATGTGTATGTCTACCAGTTTTTCCAATGTCAGTATTAATGACAACAGACTTAATGATCTCATGGACCGTTTTATGGTCACCTGTTTTCCGAGGTTTAGAAATGGAGACCACCCTTAATTTCCTCCTCTGATCTTTTTGCTGTTTTGGTTCAGATTGTTTTACTGCTCTTGATGTTCTGGAAACAGTGTTGAACATGGAAACTGAGCGTCTACTAAGCATCTCATGCTTGACTTTAAAAAAAATCCCTTACCGTCTTTTGCGTTTACTTTTTGGAGACATACTGCTGGGGCTAAATTAGTAATCCCTTAACAGAATTCTCTCCATGTTCTTCTCTTCCAACCTGTGAACTCTTTATAGTATTTCGTTAGAGCCTTTTTGTAGTCTTCTCAATTTCCTATAATTTTTGTGTATTAACGCCTTTAACTGTTTCACCATGGTACATTTTTTTGACGACTTCAGTCTTGGGACAAATTCGCTCATAGCAGTTAGTTGTCGTGCAATTGAATTGAACCAGTGTGTTTTATACGGTTTTAATGAATGAATTACCCATTGTATTTGAAATTGCAATATTTGTCTTAATGTTTGTCACAAATATACTTCGTTCCAAGAGATTTCGTTCTGATATGGTTGATTTAAGACTAAAACCCACAGCAGATAGTCGTTAATCCAATAGACAATAGCACAGTATCGTACTCGTTCCGTCGGAAAGCGAAAAGATCGTGCCTAATAGTATGATTATTTTACAACTGGTAAAATAATATTTATTTAATTATTTTATTATTTATTTGTGCACCGGAAGATACATTTCTTAATTTGTATTTTTCAAGTTAAAGTATTTTTCACGATAAATGGTTGACCATCTTATTAGAAAATGTTTTAATCTGTTAATATGAAAAGATAATTCATTGTTTATTTTCCTTTGTTTGACCTGTACAGTACCTACTTACTTCATTTCCAATGCCATCTTTATAATGGGATTAAAATATAATTTATAGATGAAATGGAAAGTGGGGATTTCGGGATAATTGTCTTAGAATTTTAGTTTGTAATAAATATTTCACTTCGAAAGTAATCTTATGTTTAAAACTAAGTATGTGCCTTCCTAGGGCAAAAAAGTGCATTTACCGCCGAAAGCGAGCCGAATTATGAAAAATGTGTTTGAACATCGGGTATATAGTATAACCGAAGCAGAAAAATAAGCATTTAAGTTGACCAAAACCCCAATATCCACAGTAAAAGACTTTATCAATAAGCCAATACATAAGCGAAAAAAACGAAGTAACGCTAATAAAACCAAATGTGTTGACCAAATGCAAAAGGATATAATTCGAAGAACGATATATGTCCCATACCAATATCAAATGACCTAACCAACTCTAGATTTTATAAAAAGCGGTTAATTAACGACGAAACGGGAATAGTTTGTAGCCGAACAAGTTTGTGGAGAGTTATTTCTCAAATGGGATTTAAATATTGTATTGAAAGTAGATGGATGTGCATTATTTTATATTATTTATTAATAAAATTAACATGGTTACCTACTGACGAGAAACGCTTTTTTTCTCGTATGCGGTTGGTTGTTGGTACGTGGTTTAGAAAAAAAAACGAAAACGTCGTACACGAAGGTATTGTTTTTTGATGAAAATAAATAAATAACCTTGCCGGACTGGCAAGTTTGCCGCAACCCAAGTTGATAACACAGTTCTCCAAAAAGAAAACAGTAAACATCCCAGATATTCATTTATATGGACAGAGCATAAAAGCCGAAAAGTCACTAAACTTTTTTGGGTACAACCTTTGATGAAACGCTCAATTAGAATACACACATTAATAACTTAATATCTACTTGTCAAAAGAGACTTAACCTTCTGAAAACTCTATGCAATAAAAACTGGGGCGCTGATCGAGACACACTTTTAACATTATACAGGACGTTAATTAGATCGAAATTGGATTACGCAGCAGTCGTATACTCGTCAGCCAACAAACGAACCCTGAAACGGTTAGATACAATACAAAATACGGCATTACGGATAATAACGGGAGCCTTTCCTACATCCCCAGTTCTAAGTTTATACGCTGAAGTTAATGAACCTTCCTTAGAAGATAGGCGTATGTACTTGAGCCTGACATATGCAGCTAAAGCGATCTACAATCCGTTCAACCCTACAAGGCATAACTGCTCTCCTCAAAAACTTCTCAATACTTTCACAATTAAACCTCATGCTCCCAAACCCTTTTATGCTAGAATAAAAATGTACCTTGAAAAACTAAGCTTCTCTTTTCCCAAATGTTTCCCTCGTCCTACTACATCTACTCCCCCTTGGCAAATCAAAAAACCAAAATGTATAACCACTCTTAGCTCTCTAGATAAATATTCGATTCCCAATTTCAGTATTAGATCAACCTTCAAAACAATACTAGAGGATTATACAGACTATCACCAAATCTATACCGATGCTTCAAAATCTGCAGCTGGCATTGGAGCCGCGGTGGTAACTACAAATACAACTCATATGTTCAAATTTCCAGATACATATTCCATCTTCTCAGCCGAATTATATGCCTTATATGAAACCTTAGCTAATATCAATCATTTATCTTCAAACACTCAAAAGTCTCAAAACCATCTTATTCTCACAGACTCCCTCAGCTCAATAAAATCCATACTAAAAATATTCACAAATCACCCCTTTGTTTTAAAAATTAAAGAAGAACTTATAATAGCTCGACAAAACAATAAGGATATCATCTTTATGTGGATCCCATCACACGTAGGAATAGATGGCAACGAGGAAGCTGATCAAAGAGCAAAAGACGCCACGGCCAACGAAGATGCTCGAGTAGTGCAGTTTTCAGTGAGTGCGGATATTAAATCAATAATTCAAACTAAAGTAAACAGTGTCTATGAAGCTAAATGGTAAATAGCGGGAACCAAACTTAACGAGGTAAAAAGGACTATTAACCCGTGGTCAGTTCTACCAAAAAATCGTCGCGATCAAGTGCTACTAAAACGGCTACGTTTAGGTCATACCCGGCTAACTCACAGTTATCTATTTGCCAAAGGTCCTGAACCAAAATGTAATTATTGTGACTCAAAACTAACTATCAAGCACCTACTTGTTGAATGTCCCCAATTAACACAACAGCGACAACTGGCACAACTCTCCAACAATGGATTATCTGATGTAGATATTAGGAACCAACTGCAATTTACGTAGCCTGAAGACATTTCTTAAATTAATAAATGTTATAAATTCTTTATAAAATACCAAATGTAAGTAAATATGTATACAGCAAATATCGCTAATGACCCCTCGTGGTCGATGCACTATAATAAAAAAAAATAATAACACAGCCGTTCACAGCAAGCCGGCTGAGTTGCAATAAACGCAGCAGCTCTTTGAAGTTACCGACATCGATCGGGAAACGAAAAACTGTTGAGTTGCCGAAAAATCTTTAAAAAATCTGCAAAAAGTTGCGGTTTTGTTTTTTCTCAACTCGAATTGCTGTTTTGTCGGTTTGGTGTAAATCCGCCTTTAGATCTGAAAACGATTCACCCACATTAAACTCAAGTGTCATACCCTGTATAGTATAATAAATCCAAGCGTATACGTTAGACTACCCTGTTTGTTTCAAATGTTTAATTTGTTCATTTCTAATTGATGAATAAAAGTTGAATTTGTTTTGAAAAAGTTTGTGATGATATTGTGAAACGTTCTTTACATACTTCATTTATAGTGTAGAGATAAATAATATTCTTTAATCTAAACCATATTAATGTATAAGTCGCTTTCCGTAACTAAGTACATACTTCTTTGTACAGAACCTGATATGTTTTCATTAGCTGTACATATAAAACACATCCAGTGAAGTATTTTATATAATAACAACCTCCGCGTATAATAACTTCTCAAAATAAGAATTGTGCAGTTCTATTACACATTTTATCCTTACATAGAGTTGAGTTATAAGTTCCGCAATAATTCAATTGTTGAAAAAATTCGGAGAAAGTTACATACATCTGCATGTGAAGGTGTAGGATTTTTCCTGAGTTGTGCAATGGTACTTGAGCATATACGAGGGTTGTTGGATAAAAATAAATTCAATGAGAATATCCACCAAATAAGTTTAGATCCAATTGCATCTGAATGAATTTACAGAGTGGCCAGATGAAATAGAACTGTTATTTGGGATCAATTGTGGATCTTTCAGTTTTTTGACAGTAAACACTGATGGTGCAGGTCATACTACATATTTAAACATTTCAGCATGTACTTGCAACTCGACAGAAAGCGAATTAGTACCATGTAAACAAAATAAATGAGATATAAATGCAAATTTATTAATTCAGTACCTTATAGCACCCACTATCAGTAATCAGTAATCAGTAATTACATCTCAAAACTGACATTTAAAAGTATAATGTATCTTTATCAGACCCAAATAAATAAATCCATTTTTAAATGATAGTATCCTATAGCTGTCGTATGCACTGTCAATATATTTTGCAATCAGAAACAAGCTATTGGTTTACCTTATAGGCCAGTCAAATTTAATGCCTTTGAAAAACGGATATTTATCGTTGAAACTTTTTTTTTTTCGTTATCGTTAAACTCTGGAAACTGGGATTCAACAGCAATAATAATGCTCTCGATTCGTGAAACAGAAAGTCTTATTATTCCATCTCTTAATCGTTAAATCTAAAAAAATTTCCTCCATTTAAAAAAAAACGATAATTGCTGCAAAAAATATCTTCCAATTTTTTTAATATTTTTATATTAATTTAATGTGTGGTAACTATGACTATTATTGACACATTTTACAATTTTCATAAAAAATATTTACATACAAAAACAGCGACATAGAGTATACTTTAAAAAAGAGTTTCGCTTCATATCAAGTGATTATCGGGGCAGTTCAATATGTCTTTGATGTTGGATATTGAGCTTTAATTGGACGTCTGGCGATGTATAGTGGGTACAGTGTACAGTTGATTTTCGATAAGTACACGCTTCACTGTATTGTGGAGATATTGGCAGTTCTGAAATTTTTTTTCTTAACAGACCGGGAAAGGTTAGTGGTCTAAGTCATAGATAACATAACACTGATAGATGGGAATCTGACCCGTGGCGCTTCAAATGACGAATTAATTTTATCAGTGGCGCCATCTTACAGGTCGGAAAATGAAACTCGTAACACATTTGACATGGTTGTGATCTCCGCTAAGAGTGGAAAAAGAAGATTCCTGTAAATTTACAGTTTTTCGCGGCTGGCGCCATATTCAAAATTACTGTGATTTTATTTTTATTGCAATATGGCATTTATGGTCCATTTTTTGAAATTTCATTCAAAGTAACTCAACATTTTGATTGATATCACAATAATAACAATCAAATAGTCAAGTTAAATTAAATGAAATGTCAAAAAATGAACCATATAATGCCTGGAGTGGGAAAAATAAAACAACAATCATCAAGTTTATATATTTTATTTAAAATAAAAAGTACACAGCAAACTAAACGTTTTTTACATTTTTTAATGACAAACAGGAAAAACAATAAATGTAGTAAATTATTTTGAATCCTATACGATGTAAGGTAAAACGATTTTTTAAGGTAAGAAGCATTAATAAGTTTATGATTAACAGTGATCAGGAAAAGACGCACAGTACAACAAATAGTGGAACAGTGACCCTCTCACCGTTATTGTTGAAATACAGAAAAATATGCATATTGTGGAGTACAAAAATAATCAAATATAACATATTGAAGTTAAAAATTCACAAACATTCAATAAAAATCAATAATCACTGAAATAGGAGGAGGTATTGTTTTCAAACACATAACTTTTAGTAAATACATAATACACAAATATGAGAAGATAATGAAAAAATGGGCATGTTCATCAGTCAACTTAACGCATTGCTTGAATGGTCCTTGCATTCGATCGATTTCATATAATCGAGATAAATGCGACCAAGATGCTTCTTTGTTGCTGCCGTTCATCTCGTATTGAAGATCCTTACATAAAAGACCGTTCCTGATCCCCTTTTATAAATGGGGGGGATCATAAAGGTGAACGATCTCTTGAGAAGGATCTCCAACTGTGTAAGTTAGGGGCCCAGTGCGACTAGGCCCTACTAATTGATTCACAGCAGCTTGGTTAGTGGCACCTTGGTCACATACAGTAGCGATCACAGTGATACCGATCGCCTGCAATTCTCCAATAATCGTTTTGATGTAATGCACCAAGTCGACTGTTGGTGTGGTACCTTCACAAAAACCAAAATTATGGGTTCTTCCAAGGTTACGAATACCTTTTGCCATGAATACTAGGGCGTGGTCAGCAAACTGTAACCTTCGCTTCCTAACACCTAAGTCCACAAACCCATCTACAGAATGTGTTTTCAGATTATATTTTAAATGAGGATGGAGAGAAATTTCATCAAACATTAAAACACAATACCTGTCCTCCTCCCCCAGCTTACTGACCTGGATCTTTAAATGTGTGAAAATGTGTTCATTTACACCTGGTAAAAAGGATACACTATTCAGGATTTTGTTAAAAGATTTCCGAGATGGTGAGCTGAAAAACTTGGACAGGAAGCGATATGCTCGGGCGATTTTCATGTACAATGACAAACAATTTGTCATCTTGGCAACATACGCAAATTTTTCAGATTTGATTCAAAAAAATTGAGGGCCACTTTCGAGTAATTACCCAAGATGTTCACTAACCCTTCCTTTTCAGTAACTAGTTTCACAAAATGTTTTATATCTTTTTGGTCAACATTTTTCGCTCTAAGGCGCTTTATGAGGGTCACTGTCTTGTAAAAATCTTTTTTTGTTGATGCCTCGGCTTCTGCAAATAGAGAAAGTAATTTGAGTTAAATGTTAAATGTACTCATTTCAAAGATATTTTTTAAGAATAACATTGTTTCGTACAAATAAAAAAATAGTTTTATGTATCAGCAACTGTTTCTGTGGGCAGATCGGCAGATGTATATTGAAGAAAACATGAAACACATCCATTTCTAGTTTGCTTATGATTATGACTTGGTTTTGACTATCATGACTAATATATTATATTATCTAATTAAATTTGGATATTTTCATTCATATAGCTCACACATATATGATTGTAAACATTTAGGTACATATTTATTTCTTGAAACTACTGACCTTGTACCTTTCTTCGAGAAATTCTTTTTTTTACTTCTGGGAGGTGGAGCATACATATTTGCACTATCTGTAGACAATTTAATCATTTACTAATATAGTACTATAAAACATGTTATTCAGTTTGTTTTTTATGGAAATTAAACAAATAATATAACAAAAGACACATATAGAAGACATTTTAATTGATACATACCATTATTTGATAATGGCTTGATGCTCTGCAAAATGTCTTCCTCGCACACCCGGCTCGTGGATGGAATAGCTGTAACATAAAAATTATGTTA
>CAJUYH010005968.1:0-21491 GCA_910591685.1 Galerucella tenella
TACGCTCACTATGGCTAATTACTATTGATTTATTGAAGAAACACTTACATACTATAATAAACTTAATTTATATACACACTACTTAATGTCTACTAATTTATTTACACTCGGTATAATAATTGTCCTAATTTATCTTCAACACTATTTATATTCACTATCTGTTCACTCACTGTATACTGAAACTGTTTACCGGTTCACTGTATACTGAACAACTCCCCGACTCACTCAAAAATCCGCGTATATATAGTACTCTAGAACCTTCTTGAATATACCACCTCTGCGTATACTTTATAATTCGCGAACATTCGTGAATAAGCCAATGTATGGTACGCTTCGAGAACAGTCTGAATATTATCTGCGAAAGAACCTTTCAGAATCTCTGTGGGCTATATACTAACCAACTTAACATGTTCCACTGTCTTACAATGAAGCAAATTAGATTAGATTAGAATTGGAGTGGCTCTTTGTCCTATCCCACTGCGACCTTGCAGATCTATTGTGGTCCTCCCTATATTTAAAGCTCGATATCTAGTTTTATTCTTTTTAGTAAACTTACTAGCCTGGATACCGCCTCCCTTGCGTAGCTCTCTGCCCTCGGTTTTTCTTCTCCGAATAGGTGAAACCGCACCCTCTAGGCCTTCGCACTCACTGAGTATGTGCTCCGCGGTTTCGTCTTCTTCCTCCTCAACAAAATTCATTTTCTATATATTCCAGTATTAAATTATTATCAAATTTTGTTGTTACCAACACTCGACTTTTATATTATTATAATTTGTCTAATGTTTATTGTACCTGATTATAAAGACATAAAAATCAACCACAAATATTGTGAACTTTCTCATATCCGAGACGTCTATGTCAATCTAAGAAGCCGAGTTTTATAACGACTCTAATTACAAGAACAAAGAATCTTAACATTTCGAGATTTTTGTTTTCATAGAATAAACAAAAAGAAGATACTTGCTAAGAGTTAGATGCCCATTATAAATAATGTTGGGTCTTTTTGCTTAGAGTGAATCAATAAACCTTAAATAAACCATTTTTTATACATATAAACATCTTTATTTGAAACAATGTTGTGACAAATGTTGCAATTTTTTTATTAAAATTTCCTACGACGTATCACAAGTAGGGGGCTGCCATATAAAAGGCAGGGCATAGGGGGTTGATGAGGGAGCGCTCTAACTCATGCGCGCTCCCTTATCAACCCTTATTAACTCATGTAATTTTAGTTCCCCCTCTCTACTACAGAAACGGTCAAATTTTTTTGATATCTCTTTTCGTTCACGAGGTACAGCTCATTGTAACTTTTAAAATTGACACCCTGTATAATAAATGGAATAATAAGTAATGGAATGTAGAAAAGCATATGATAGCAATTATCAAAAACTGAGCTTCTAAGCTTGCAAATTAAGAACAAATCGTAAGTAACATTCAATTTATACAGATAGGGAAATGGAAAAGGAGGTCAGGAATGAGGCGGTAATCCTGAAGGATATTGTAGAAGTCAATGAGGAGGGGATAGAAAGGATTAAGAAGGGTTTGAGAGAGATGGAAGGAAAGTGGGTGGATAGACTTAGAGTCTCAAGGAACAGGGAGGTGGTTATAGAGGCAAAGAAAGGAGTTGAGGTGAGGGGAATTCTGAGGGATGTGGAAAGGGTAACAGGAGCTAGGGCGGTGGAAGCGGGAAGGACAACAAAAACCATTAAGATGTTGGGGATAGACCCGTGGATTGAAGATGAAGTGGTGAGGAAGAAAATAGAGGAATTAATTGGGGAAGGGACAAGGGTAATGAAAGTGGTGAGGGAGAGGAACGGCATGGAAATGGCGGTGGTGAGGATGGAATGTGAGATAGCGGGAGATTAAGCTGGACTTAAATAGGGTAAATATTATAGAGTGGAGAGAGGAGGGCAGATGTTTTGGATGTGGAGTGAAGGGCCACCAGGTAGCGGGATGTAAGGCAAGGAGAGTGGAGAAGATTAGGGAATGCTGGCTATGTAAGAGCTTGGGGCACATGGCCAGAGACTGTCGGCAAGCCTTCCTTTGTAGGGTATGTGGGGAAAGGGGCCACAAGCCAGGGGAGGCATTTGATGGGCAAGTAGGAGGAAGGAGAAAGCAGACCGCGGAAAGTAAAAATGTTAAGGATGGATAAAGGGTGTTACAGATGAATCTAGTGGAGAGCATGATTGGGAAAGAGAAGGCATATGAGATGTAGGAGTGATAGAAGGGAGTAGATGACGGAGAGTGTGTGAGGGACCGCCGCCCGCCTTGAAGTATGCTAGGGTAGTGATTCCGAGGCGGGAGTAACGGCTAGCCTGAGGTGGGTTTGGATGGTAGGCATACCTTTGGGGATGAGTCCAACACTGTCTGGGTACTGGTTAGGACCCATTCGAACATGATTCTCCCATCTCAGCCCAAAAAAAAGTAACATGCCAAAATAATAATGTATGCTGGAAACGTGTTTGAAAAATCATCAAAAAATTACTACATTTGGTCTGATGTCGCTAATCTGGTTCGATGGGCCTACTTTGAAATACCATGTAAAGCTGCTGTCCTGATAATCGTTGACAAAACTTGAAACACCACGAATGTAGTTCAGAAATTCCAAGTTTTATCTGATTATACCTGATTATACGTCCATTTTGTGACAGTTGTTCGTTTATAAATCAAATACTTATATTGTTTGCAAATAAACGTCAAACTTAGTCACCAAATATTTGTCCCCCATGTTTGTCTGTCTACTTGAAAGTTCCGAAAAAAAAATTTATTGAAGTGAGAATTGATGTGGACTATTTAGCTACTTGTGCGTGTTTAATAATCCCTTTTTCAGGTATCAAACTATAAATCAATTGTTCTTCGAACCGAAAGATTCTAGATATTGCTATTTATTATCCTACAAATAAGTGGGTAGAGAATAAATTAGGTATATTGCTACCAAAATTTAAGTTATAGAGTAATCACGTACTTTGTTTATTTTTAAACTGTTTCAACTTGGGCATTAATTCTTAATAAAATACACACATGGAAAAAAGTTAGGCATACTGAGTCACCATGTGGAATATAATGGAATTTATTTCGACATTGTTGCTATGGTAACCAGCAAATTTTAACATTTTTCATTCATATAAGCGTGTAGACGTAAAATACGTTATCATTGCTACTTTAGTCCTATTTCCCGGAAGAATATCAGGATATCTGCAAGAGCTTCAACTTAGGTAAACTTTTCTCTTCTATTCAGTAATATCCCAGGTGCTGTGCCCTAGGATTCTGAAATGCTGTGCAACTTGAAAATATGTGGATGGAGGTTTCTTCTTCCATGCCACAGAATCTACATTCTTCTTCCTCCACTATTTTGAGCTTTTTCATTTGCCCATTCAGGCGACAATGTCCCGTTAGGAACCCTGTTAAAACTCTTGGTGCAGTTTTACTTTGACTTATGCATTCATTTATCTCAAAAGTTTGGAGTCACCCAGAACAATATTTGATTGTCTAAGCCCTACTAGATCTTTCCAATGGTCAGATCTTCATTGGAGCGGATTTCGCAAAAGGGTTCAGGCCCCCAAAAGGGTATTCCAGTCCCCCTCTTTGCTAGTTCATCTGCTATATCATTTCCTTCTATTCCAGCTAGAATTCACAGTATAAGGTGACTATATTGTTCTCGCGTAGTTCATTGAGTTTGTCTAGGCATTCCCACACCATTTTGGAGCAGATAACACAAGAGCTCAGTGCTTTAATAGCTCCCTGACTATCCGACATTCAGATAATCCTTTGCCTTCTGTATCCATTATCAATATTGAGCTGGGCGCACTTTCTTATGGCGTGAAATTTCGCTTGAAAGATAATTGAGGTTCTTTCCAAGCTTTCAGAGGATTTAGCTCCTTGCCATAACAGTGCTATCCCAGTTCCTTCTATTACTTTTGAACCATCTGTGTACCATTGAATGACATTATTTCCAAGTCTGGTAATGGGATTGTATTTTATTGTATTGTATTGTAAACAAAATTACTCAAATACTCAATACTCAAAAAATGTCCGGCAATTATTCAAGCACTAATGAGATCACAAATAAGGCAAGAGTGGTCTATTTCCATTGAAAATTGAAGATAGATTTAAACGTCCCGCATACATCAATCTATTAATCTATCAATGAAAAAATATTGATATTTTTCAATTTGATAATAAGGAATCTAAATTGTATTACTTTCATTCTCTCCTAAACCTACATGTAGAAGTTGATGTAATTAAATGTTTTGCAGTGCCGCTTTATGAAACCTGAAAAATGTTGCCTTCGCAGAATTAGTCAATTTCACATTGGTTTGATAAATATATGAGGAAGAAAAGCTGATTAAACGGTTCTGCAAGAGTCAATTTGCAGTTAATTGTTTCAAGGTTGAAATATTAAAGACACCATTGAAGTATGTATTAGAATGAGCGTAGAAAATGAGATTTTTAAGGCAGAGCAAAAATTAAACTAACAGATGAGTGGATTGTAAGAAAATTAATGAATCATATCCTGTAGAAATTGTTAGGCCAGAGGCGTGGCTCTGTTATTATTTTAGAATGCTAAAATTGGTAACCATCAGATATTTGAGCGTTCTTATGATCTTCCTGTATGTATTATTTAATTATATCACCTATATTAGATTGTCGGTATTTTAGGACAGTTAAAATGATATTTATTTTTTTGTATTTACAATCCGCCCTCACATAGTGCCACAATGTTGTTAAAATTAAATGAAGATTGTTTTTACGGTAAATCTATTCAATTTACAGCTTAATTAATAATAAACTGTCATGCAAAGACTTTTGCATCTATTCAAACAGTTGGTAATATTCATTATTATAAATTAAATTTGAACGAAGTTCAATAATATGTCAACAAAACATCACTATCAAACACATATGTATGTCAACAGTTTGCAGACCAGCGAAGACATCATTGGATCCCCAACAGCCTATAGTTAGTTCTCAGAGATTCTTATTTATTTAAATAAATCTAACCACCTTTTCGCTTCATGAAATTTTATGATCTTACTATACTATATGTGTATACTAGTAATTTGGAATTTATGAAGCAATGGAGTGGCACAAATTATTTGTGTTCAAAAGCTACCATTACAGTCAAACAGATTATTACATAACAGTTGTAAGTTATAATCAACATAGTATTTCTGAAACATCTAAAAAGTGTAGGTACATCAGTGTTGATTATTTGAAAAAGTTTCTTTGACAACTGTATACAATTTGTGTTACGGATTATTAAAATAAATAATTTTAATGTATCAAATAATAAGAATATTTTCAGGCGTAGAAAGTAATCTGTAGTATTTAATAATTAAAATAAATTTTAATGATATATAATTTGTATCAATGTATATGCAATTAAATAAGATAACAAGGAAGCAACCATTTTAATCTCACAAGTGACCTTCAAATATAGGTAAAAGTATGTTTGGCTTACTAATTATGTATCTACCATAATATATTTTGATGATAATTTATTATTAATAGAATGTATATATCAAGGATCATTAGTATTTTAATGTAGTAATCCATAATCCCAAATGTTATGTATCACCACAAATAATAATTTAAATCGATTAAAATAACATAAAAAACAGAGTTTCAAATTAAAAATTGAATTTTAAAATTAGAATGATGGAATTGAAAGGTCAGAAAAAAAGGTAGTTTGGACTGCAAATGCAGTATTAATTGTAATTAATTTTAAATATAAATGAAATTTTTGTAATCTGTGGCAAAAATGTTGTCATCGTAACTAGTAGTAAACAAATTACATTTAAAGTTGAAGTTGACCGTAGAATAAATGTTTTGATTCAATAAAAAAATAGTCCACCCACTCATAATTTTAAATCGGCAATTTATATTATGTTTTTCATAATGGAAATTCCTGTATTATTATGAAAAACATAATATTAATTCATTAACAGAATAATTAGGGAATAAACATTTTTGAAAGAAGAGATATTTTTGTTTTTGTTTTTAAAATGATGTTATTAAATACCAAAACGGCACGCCATAGGTAATGGTACAAAGATTCAGTTCAAACAAACTGGACGCAATCTTCCCGTTTTGGGTTGTTATTGGTTTTGCGGAAGGTGCGATATTCATCTTCAGTTCAGATTTTGATATCCTAGATAAGAAGCATCTGACGATGTTGCAAGTTTACTGAAATTGTTTAGCAAGCAGTGTCAATCATATTATTTACTCGTAAAAGGGAAGGTTATTGTGCTGTTATTTTGCCAAAGTCTACTCCTTTTTTATTATAATTTGATTTTTTACAAATTGAAAATGTTTGTATTTGTTAAAATATAATATAATATAAACATAAATAAAATTTCCACTTCACGTACCAAGCCCCTGAGAAATATACCAATATAAATATCAAATATTACATAATTATAACCAATATATTTCTTGAATGAGCTATACATTGTTTTTAAATTAAATAACATTATTATGTGGGAATGAAAATGAAAGTGGTTTTGATAAAAAGAAAGTGAAGCATAGCAGTTTTATTATGCGCATATTTGTTGCCAAAATAAAAGAATATAGCACAGTTTATAAAAAATCTCAAATAAACTTTAAATATTTCTTTAATTCTTAGAGCGTTTAAGTTGTAATATAGTGCGATAGGTACCTACACCATTTCTGTAATTTTGTTGCCCTACAATTTATGTTATTTATTACATTACATTACATAATACATAGAATATTTTTCTTTCGAGTTAATCTGACCTACATATTTCATCTGCCAACAACCTGGACACAACGTAAAGTAGCAGCGGTAACTTCGCCTAAAACTCTACCCAAATATACATAACCAGCTATCCTAAAATTCCTTCGGGAAATAGAAATAAAGGAGCTACCAGTCTCTGAACTAGGAACTAGGTATAAGTAAGAAGGCACAATAGATCTTTTAGATCTCAATAAATGCCACCCCAATATACATACATAATACATAACCAGCTAACAATAGACACCCTTCAAACACCTAAACAGAACTAGCATACGATCCAATCTACGACTCGTAATGCAAAGGTACAAATAAAAAAAAAGGGTCAACCTAAAAATAAAAGTTAATATTTTTCTATACCTAAAGAGGGGGTGAGTATATTCCGTTCACATGGGTAGTTGAGTTTTCTTTAAATTTCCAAAATACTAGAAAACAACTTTCATTTCAGTTCCAAATAAAGAACTAATTTTCAGTGAGGCTGAGGTAAAACGAGCATAGTCGCGTAATTTAGGCTGCAATCGGTTTCATAAAAAAATCTTATAGGCAAATCCATTTTACGTCATGTGACACTGTGACAGTTGCCCTGATGAATCGGATGATAAACAAGTGTTCTTTACACAACAAGTGGTTCTTTTGTAGTTATTTTGATCGTGTTTTTTCATTTTGATTTGATACTTCAGTGTACATTGTTTTATAAGCTACTGAGTGTTTATAATTAAAAGGATCATTAAATCAATACAAAACAACGGAATTACAAATCTAACTAAAATCTATCCAAATAATTGTTCATCCTCAGAACGTCATTAATGTCAACTTGTCAATTGGTGGACACTGGACATGCTTTAAAAAAAACGCACCGCACTCGCAATACGTTTGGCCTCAGCATAACATGCTTTATTAATTTAAATATGCTCTCTGCTCCTGTGTTTAAATTCAAATTTTCCTTCTTTTGGAATGTATCTAAAATCTAATGGTTATGTTGAAAATATCTAGTAATTGTTTCATTTCTGTGGATCTGACAGCTTTTTCATACATTTTTTTCATTTCTTATTTGTAACCTTGACTAAAGATGTCTTCTATACTATTACCAGAGTTGAAATTTACATACTAGTTTTAATATTCATTTTATAAGACTGTGGCCTAGAAAAAAAAATTGTTGGTTGACCTTAGATTTAGGAATTGGCGAAGGTTAAATATACTGAAATATCAAGACCTGCTGTTTCCATGTAGGTATGGTAGGCGGGATTTTCATGTGTCAGTGTACTTTAAAAACTCTCAAAACTTTATTACAAAAACTAATATTAAATGAAAATTCGTGTCACAGTATAACGAACTGTTCACTTGCTTGTATCGAGGACGTCACAATGACAGGGAGGTTGAACTGAAAACTGTACTACAAGTCTGCTGGCTCCAACAGTAATCAGAAACTGTCACTGATTGCAATGGTCGACTATTCTCTGATCATTTCCAACAGTTTGTGATTGCAGTTGGTACAGACCTTTTTATATTTCTCTATGATTTCACGTCTTAATTTAAAAAAGAAGAAAAGCCGGAAAGAACAAAGACCGGTGAGTTACGTATATTAGCACAAAATAACGTTTACATTCAATTCCAATAGGGGAAGCCCAAGTGATTTACTGCTTTTTAATATATTGAGCTTACTGGCTTTTTTAAAAAGTATGCAAAGATATGGATTCTTGGCATTACATATTATTAGTTGACAATCTGTATTATAGATTTGGTAGAGCAGTGTTCTATTACGAACTTTTCTTTTTGTGTCGACACAGAAAAGAGCGCTACAGACAAACTATTACTACTATAATTTAAACACGAGCGTGACTCGGTAGGCAACTCAACTTACTAGCAGGTACTAGCGATACAGCCGGCAATATCCATACATTCTACAATACACAGATACACAGTAAGTAAAGGGTAGAGGTAAACGGTAAAGGGTAAAAGATACAATTTATACTTGAAGGATAGGGCAATTTACTGGTTAGAAAAATTTCAGGACATTGCCAGATCAATTAGAAAAAGTTTTGTCTTTTTCACATTCATATACAATAAATAAATATTTCTTCTATGGACTGGTTTGTCAATTTGTCATTTATTATTAATAGGGCATATCCACCAACTGACAAGTTGAAGCTAATGACAGTCGCCCTGAGGATGAATTGAGAGATACAGGGTGGGTCACGTCGAGGGCGCATTCGCCATAAATTGAAAATTTATATAGGTACAGGAGAATGTCAATAGGCTCTATTCAATCAAATATTTTCAAACTGCGGAAGTAACGGTCAACTTCCAAATGGAAAATACATTAATAATGCGATATTTAACCTATGAAATTAAAATTTTATACAGGAATCACAAAAACATTCTTCATGCATTTTGCATTAAATGGAACGTTAAATGCGATTAATTACAGGGTGTGTAGAGTCGAGCCCCAAATATTAACATTTTCAATGTCCGCTTTTTGTCTGTTGATGTATTCTTTGGTCGGGGCGAAAAAAGATTCTTTCGACAGCTGCGCAAGAATATCATGGGGTATTTGGCATTTGTATACAAAATACTGCAAATACTGCTCAGCTCAGCTTGTCGTGTGGGATCTAAATCAGTATCAGTATTTTCCTATTTTGCGATTGAAGATCAGCTTTTTCGGAGTTAATAATAAAATTGAAAGAAATCGTTTTGCATTTTGTTATTTTTCATTACAGTAATGTTATCTTTCTTTTGTTTTCCTTCAACGAGTCCGAATGAACGACAAACTAACTGCTGTGCCCTTAAGGGATAAATGTGCAATGCACATCTACTTCTTAGGCTCCGAGTATCTAAAATACTTTCAAAGATAAAGGATACTAGATACTTTTAAGAAGTATCTAATATAAAAGTAACTAATAAATGAACCAAAAAGTATATTAAATAAAAGATAAGATACTAAAAGTATCTTTTAGTATCTTTTTACTTCCAGCTCTGTAATTTACTTGAAATTCTGGATGAGTACTGGATGAGTACTGGAACTCCAGGTAATTTTAAATTGGACTCTATGACACTAATTAAGCAATCTACAATTAAACCACAGACAAATAATTTATGTCGACATTTGTAATTATTGGGCTCAATTCCAAATTCGGATTCAACAAAAAGTAAGAAATTGAGATTTCCAATTGGTATTTTAAAGGACATTCATCAGGTATGTTTTGCAACCAATTTCTCTTTTTTTCCAGTACCAGTACTAGTACCAGTACCGATACCAACTATTTCATCTGTTCCAGTATCAAAATATAAAAAAGATTTAAATTACATGTCATCTATAATCACACTGCTGTGTTAGTCTCGTGGGTAACATTATTTTTGCTTTAATTTTGATGGCTTCAAAAACTACTTTATTCCTTAAGCATTGTTGAGATTTATTATTTTCCCAATAAATGAGTATGCTCTGGGCCAAAAAATACAAAGATAGGGCAACATTCTTTTTTACAAATTCTGCCAATGGTTTGTCTAAGAAATATGTTTTTAAACTGCTGAGAGCTCCATTTGCATATTGCAGCTGCTGATTACTTAGCTATCTTACAGTTTTTCTTCAACATGTTGATTATTAATTGTAGCTACTGTTCATTGGGGGAGCTAAAATGCAGTTCTGTGACTTTGAGCTGAAATTAAAGGAGATGGAAAAGGCACACACCAGACTTGACAACTTCAGAAGCAACTTCCATTTGAAAATGTTGACTATCTAAAAAATATATATATAGAACAATACCCGACAGATTATTTTTTATAAAAAAGATTATTTTTTATTATTTATTTAATATTTTTCAAGTAAGACTTGTTAATACTTTTAAATTGGGAATCAAATTCTACTTAATTTTTTACGTTTATACCTAAAATTTTTATATTCATTAAATAATAAATTTCTTGATAAAATTTTTGTTGCATAATTTTATAAAAAAAAAGGTATCAAAAGGAAATTTCAGGTGTATACGTAAAAAATTAGGTAAAATTTTATCCCAAATTTAAAAACTTATTTCTACGTTACCTTCATCCTCGCCCCTAGAGGGTGGCCTGGGGCTGGTTGAGTTCGGTGATTCTGTTAAATATACATAAGTATGCAAAATACCAAATTTTTATTACCATTCGTAAAGCTGCAATAGCGATTTTTATAATCATTAAATAATCAATTTTTTTATAACATTTTTTTGCATAACTTTAAAAAAAATAATGTTATCAAAATAAAATTTCAGGTGTATACGTAAAAAATCACGTAAAACTTGATTCCAAATTTAAAAATTTATTTTTCGACTATTTCACAAAGTTACCCCCACCCTCAACCTTAGGGGGCAGGCTGTGATAGTCGATTTAGGTTAAAACCAAAAATAATCATCTACCAATACATCCCAGTGTAAAATTTTTTTTACCCAATCAGGAAGTATGCTAGACCCGAGAGTCCTATACCAACCCAGTTGATTAAGGAGCTCCTAATAGGATATTTTTGAGAGAATTATAGATTTTTATATCTTCAAGAACTTACCCACTTACCCACTTACTAACAATTTAACAGTTTTAGTCACTACATCAGTAATCTTTATTTTTTGTTTTATCGCTCAAATATATAAAAATATACAAA
This sequence comes from Galerucella tenella, assembly GCA_910591685.1. Lineage (NCBI taxonomy): Eukaryota > Metazoa > Arthropoda > Insecta > Coleoptera > Chrysomelidae > Galerucella > Galerucella tenella. The sequence goes on from CAJUYH010005968.1 coordinate 11,379, forward strand.
AATTCATAAAACTTTGCTTCTCTGTCAGCCATAATGAACCAAACTAATAGCTTCCTCGGGAACGAAGAAAAAAGTCCTCTAGTTCTTAGATTGATCTCGGTTCATATTCAAAAAAAAATTATAATTAAACTAAACAATAGAAAATAATAAGTAATAAAAAATGGAAACACAATAATAAGAAACAATTAAAAAAAGTGGCAATAAAAAATATTATATTTTTATACACAAACTTTGTATAAACACACAATGGAAATAAACCCAAAACTGACAAATGTCGTTGTCAGTTGTAAGAAAAGAGCGGGCAGCAATCTGACCAACCAGCAAGCAGCAGAAATGTCAACATAAATACAAATCCTCAATGTTACAGCCGTTTGCACCGACCTTTTTAAACGACACTTATCACAGTTGCTTTGATGTAATCTTCATGTTGTTTTTTGTACCATGGAGACTATAAGGAGAACGAATTCCATGTGTTCCACACCGAGCATATGGTGTAGTGGAGAGGTAACAGGTAGCGCTCTCTTCTTGCATACGAACGAACAAACACCTACATCACTAACAAACGAACAGAGATCTACTCAATCACACGTATTCTGCTTTTGTTTGCATCGTCCATCTCTAGCCGTGTGATTGGTGTTACTGGTTTGCATTAAGCATATTATTCCGTGTTAAGCATCAGTGACCCACTTGCGGCTTTCTCTTCAAGAGAAAGTTTCACATGTTATCCGAGTGTAATTGAGCATTCTCTTTCCCTTTTATTTATAATATCATATTTGTTGTCAGTATATATAGTTAACTGCTATATCCTTTATTAGACATATTCGGTTTGGAAGCTCCCACCATATAAGTACGCTTGCTCCTAGATAAGTATCTTTCTAAAAATGAAGTGGACTTATCTTTCGTCTTCATTTAGACTTTGTAATTGGTCTCATATTTTTAAATACATGTATTTGTGAGATACATAGCTACAGGGCCGGCCTGCGTTGTACGTCCCCCCTAAAGCCGGTACAGTTTCTTCATTCAGTGAGTTCTGAAGAAAAGACTTATGGAGAACTGTGATTACTTACGTTTTGACATTGTTGGACGTCTTCCTGATATATTGCAAAAAATGGCTGATCAAGATCAAGGAAACAGAACAGCTGGTACACCCCCATTTTTGTTGCTCCAATCTATAATGTCGTCGAAATTTCCGATAAGCTTGGTAACCCTTTCTGATGTTTTAGAAATCACGCTACCCTTATCCCGATCATTACAAGCCATTGAATTTTTTTATATAATAAGAAAAATTCAGTCAGTTTTTATAATAATAACGAAATATCAACTTCGAGCCGTACTTCCTCTTCACGGGCAATCACCCCTTAATTTTTTTAATGAGAAAGTATATCATGCGACACCGCGTTTAAAAGCTCATGAAACAATTATCACTAAAATGTTCCTTTGGTTCTAAAATTTACGAAGTATGAACTATGCGAGAAATAAGTTTAGTACGGACCTGTCGAACTTTCCAAATGACTTAATATTCTTTTTTGGTTACCTAGCATATCAATTTGTTTATTATCAGATGTCACACTTGGTAAATACTGCCAATTTCGTTACTACTTCACAGTAAATTTGATAATTGTTCAATTTAAAGAGAGTACCTACAACCTCACAGTTAAGAAAAAAATGACAAATGATTGTAATGTATGGCGAAGCTGGCCGCAATGATCATAAGGCGATAAAGACGTTAAATATTGCCAGAAGCTTTATCAGTGTTTCAACTTTCAGCAAAAGCAAATTATTTTGATCATTAACAAAAATGTAAATGAAATATGCTATATTGACAATTATTAAAGTTACATGCAGATTTTTAGGATTCCAAAGAATTTGCAGTGTTAAAAAAATTTGACGTGAAAGGTCCTAGCCCGATAAGATGGTCAAATCACCCCTCCAACGGTTTCGCAACGGAATAGTCTCATCTTGTTGGGCTTGATGAAACACGCTAGCCAAAATTTCAGTTCGGCCCAAAAAACAATTTGCTGGTTTTTTGAGCTAATGGGGCCCCAAGAGGTCTAAAATTTTGGCTAGAGGAGACTTACATCAAGCCCTGCAATATTATTCTATAAACTCTAATTCTATTCTATTAAGTTCCAAAAACTTAAGTTGGTAATTTGACTAAATAAAATTAATTGTGCCGGCAAATATTTCTATCGTTGTGAACAGGATGTGACTTCGTACAGAAACCCGAGTTTCCTGGTCATCTTTAGTTATTGAACGAGAAAAATGCAACGAATTAAGGTGAAGAAGCCATAGTATGCTGGAGAAATCCCAACCCAAGTGAAGATCCTTATGAGAGTTAACGATATTTCAGAAAGTATAAATTGCTTATTAAGTAATAAATTCAAAAGATTGTTTTGATACACTTAATAGAGGATGTATATTGATATCTAGTTTGCCTAGACCAGTTCCATGCATAAACAAAATATTACGCTACCATAGGAAAGAACAATAACTCATTAGAAGTGTCAGTGTGAAGTTGGACGTAAAAAAAGTTACGCAATAAATTAAAAGAAAAAAGATGTCCACCGAAATTGTGAAAATCGAAAAATTGGAGTATCGAACCTGTATTTAAAAGGGTTAAGAGGTAAGCAGATTTGCGAAGATATGCTTAATACCCTTGGTGATCAATGTCCTTCGTCCTCTCCAAGACCTAAGAAGTTTCGTGTCCAAAAATCTGCTGGAAAAGTTCTTGCTTCAGTTTTTTGGGATTGCCATGGAGTAATCATGATTGATTTTTTGGATAAGGGTAGAACAATAACCGTAGATTACTATTCGTCATTACTGACCATTCTACGGGAAAAAATTAAAGAGAAAAGACGCGGAAAGATATCCAAAGGTGTTTTGTTTTTGCAGGACAACGCCCCTGCACACAAATCTCATGTTGCTTTGCAAAAAATTCGTGATTTAGGGTTTGAATTACAAGAACACCTCCCTTGTTCACCAGATTTGGCTCCGTCCGACTATCATCTCTTTCCTCAACTGAAAAAAAGTTTGAAGGGTCGTAAATTTTCTTCCAACGAGGAGGTAATAAAAGCTGTGGACGTCTGGTTTGCAGATCAAGAAGAAACATTTTTTTTGAAAGGTCTAGAGACGTTGCAGGTTCGCTGTAATAAATGAATCCAATTAAGAGGAGAATATGTTGAGTAATGAAATATTTTGACATTGAAATTTTGTTTGGTTCTATAGTAGGCTAAGAATTTTTCAATATACATATTATGTAGTTCTCGATCTTATCAAAATTTATAATTCAGGAACTCGAAACATTAATGCTTTTACAAAATAGCGACATTACTAGCCCATACGCTACTTTATCTGAATTCATAGGCTTTTTCATACCTTTCCTTGGATTTTGTTGAAAATAATGCATTAGTGGCTTCTTTAATTTCGAGTGGAATGTTTTCTACGTCACTTTAATCGCTACTCATCTTAAAATGGTTTAGAAACTTACACAAAGTGCATCAAAACGTCAAACTGACATCTACTGACAGATGGCTACGGTGTTGTTGTGACATTTGACTTACCCTTCGAAAATTCTCAGTCGCTAGATGCTGCTATTTTGTCTTTAATGAAAATTTTGACATAAGAGTTCGGAGAAGTAGGTAGTTTGCCAAGCAGTACTGACTCTTGATCTAAAGGTACAAGATCTGGAAATCTTTGGGGCAAAATATTGGTCATTGACTACCAATCACCTTCCCAGGAAAACACTGGTTTAAAAAACTTGCGAAAATTACTTGCTTAATGCGTAGTGATGTCCACGATATTTTGGTTTGCGAGAGACACGAGAAGATACTTTAAATTTTCCTTGTGGGACTGTTATTAGTGTCTAGTGTTCCCTAGAGTCATACCTAGACAATAGAGTACACGCATATTTCATATTTTGCTTGGATATTAATTTATAATAGTAAATATGATATCAAAAATTACTAATAATAGGAAATAAACCAATTTCCATTGGAAATTACTCCCAAATTTTGAAATAAAATTCAAATTTCAATGCACTTTCCGACCACAACCCGAGGATTTCCGAACGCTACCGATGATACGTGTGATGTCATATCTCTTGTGTTTACTTATGTCAATATGGCCGGTATTGCATTAGGTTATGTATAGTTGTGTGTTTATATTGTATTTTAATCAACTATTAATTGCTTCATCGACGTAAAAATATCATTTATATGTTTTTTTGAGACCATTACGTGTTTGTGTGTGCTTTTTTTTATTTCTAAAAGTCAACGTAAAGTGGAAAGTGGACATAAATATTCGATATTTCCGAGGATATTTTAAAACTTTTAGAAGAATATATTTTATTTACTCGTTCAGTGTTCAGTGCCGATTCTTTCATATTTTATGAGTAAAGATATGGCTAGCGAAGGTTTTGTAAAAGCACAAACTGATAACTTGCCCAAAGTAGACTCATTCATGCTGTTTGAATTAATGAAGTCAAACAGCTGCTTTAATGCAGAGGAAATAAGAGGAGTTAAAGCATTATCGTAAGGAAGATTTAAACTATTTATTATTTATATAATATATACCAACCATATTTCGATGTGTGGTCGTAAGAAAATGATGTTTTTATGGTTGATTCCTAGACATATAGGTACATAACCTCAAACTATTTAAGAAGAAAAATTACCAGCATAGAAGTAGATACTCACATTAAAATGGTCTTCACAAACAAAAGTAGTAGTATTTGTCGAAAATCGTCTTTGTTCGACGCATAGCTTACAACCATAATGCCCTTCTCTTAAGTGTATTTTTGTTTGCGCCACCAGGTAAAGTAACAAATATTTTGTCTGGAGTTTTAATAGACGTTGATTTACACACTGGAACAATGCAATACTTGGAATACAAAGTTTTTTTTCGGCTTTATCCATTTTTAAAGCTTTCAGAAACAAAATTAGGTCACAAGAACTCAGAGCGTGATACACGAATAAGAACGTAAACAAATGACGTCACTCCATGGGGCAGCTATCTGTATGACGTAAAGCGCGTTTTGGCGGACTTTCAAATTTTATGATTTTTAAAGTCGTTTTAAAAGTAAACTTTATATTTTTTTGAAAAAATAGGCATGCAAGGTGTTAGGAGACCTGATAAAGCGTCAATTCCCACCAATGGCAAAATTTATGCTTGTACCCTATTGTTGTCGACCTTGCCACTTTGTATCCCTTGAACCGCTTATTTGGGAAATAAAATTAAATCTGAATTAATTCAAATGATTCAAAGGAAAGCTTATTATCTTTAAAATTTTAAATGTTAATAAAGAGTACTAATTAAATAAATAAGCAATTAACTAAATTCATACGTTCTTATTTAGAGAAAATCAAATCGTTGTTTATAACGACGCGAATCAGTGATTTTAGGTTACTTTCTATTTGAATCCAATACCTTGCAAATGTTATCGAACTGTGTTGTACATATTTCGAAGTATATTTACGTCAAAGCTCTACAATCCGTGGAATTTAATAAAGGACTTCTTTTAGTGACAACAAAAGTTAATGGCTGTCCTTAAATGTTTATGCGACTGTAGGCTAAGAGCAAATAGAAACAAATCCGTTCAGCACACAGCTGTGAACAAATCGATCCCCTATTTCATTTCCTCCTCCTAAACGACTGAACCGATTTTGATGAAAGTTTTTGTGTGTGTTCAAGTGAATTCGAGAATAGTTTAGATTAACAATTAGTTCCGGTAGGTGGCGCTGCAATCGAGCTCATGCTGAGCGTCTCCTAAACAGTTGGTCCAATTTAGTTGACATTTTTTGGTACGGTCATTTGAAAAAATTAGTGAAATTCATAAAAATGTGTTTGCCTGAGATATTGAAAGAAAATTCAGGAAGGAAGATTTTTCCGGAAACACATTCCTTCTCCTTCATCAAAAAATTTAAGACACCATGATTTTTCTACCCAAAATATGTAACAATGTGATATTTTTTAATAAAAATCAAAAATTGTCAAAATTTGTATAATATAAGAAATAAGCACAGGACAACGTCTGTCGGGTCCTCTATCTCTCATAAATAAATCAATTTCATACAATTTTTTCCTTCAAGTGTGTCGTACATTACTGTATAAGTCAAAATATGTGTTATTATCCTGGTTTTCCTTTCCGTTTAGTTTGAATGATGATTAATGGTTAGTAAACAAACAATACGACACTTGAAGATAATTTTCATCTCATTTGGATGTACCGATCTCTTTTTAGCGAAAGAAAGCTTGGAAGTGTGCAACAATTACTTAAAGAAATACTACAACATTGTGTTGATGTGAATTGAGGTCATTTTGAACATGTGTGCTAAAAATTTTGCTTTCGGATTTTTTAATAATTGATATTATTCGTTAATTACTGTGTTATCTCTGTGGGTAACAGTTAAATTAAATTGAATTATTTGACTATTATTTGAAGCATAAGAAAGTAGGATTATAACTACATTAGTAAAAATGAACGATCCAAACTAATTTTACACACTACGTCACTTAAATAAACAAGCTACAATTGATTTTCATGCCCCCTTTTTAATTTTAAATATCTACTTCCATGCTCTTTATGTTTTTTTATGTAAAAATGTAATAAGGCCGCTGTAAAAAATAACATAGGCAGTCCTGGGCACTAAAGTGAATTATCAAATCAAATAAGCTTCATATTCCAAGTAATATTTTTGGAAATTTTGATTTTTTTAGTGGAAGAAGGTTTATGATTTCAAATGACGAGACTTCAACTTTAGCAATACAAAAAATTTACACAATAACTTACTAAACAATTATCTTAGAACTTCCAATTCGTAACATAACACCTCTTCATCCACTTGCCCCTTCAATTCAATTAACCTACACTAATGGAATAAATAAACATGACAAGACATTGAGTCCAGTGTGTATAGTTTTAAGTTTACATGATTCGTCTGCTCGAGAACTATAAAAATGTAGTCTGACATTTTATTTGTCTCACATAGTAAATTAACATTTTTTCAAATTTTTGTATTTTAAAAATGATATTTTTGAAAACGTAAGCAGGCCAGAGTTGCCTAATTTGAAATGCCACGTGAATAAATTCTTATTGAGAGACAGGCTACGCCATTTGATGCTCAAATAATGAAGTTTGTGATCTTGCGTTACCTTGTAAAGCTGCAAGGTCTGTCTGGCTGTCAGTTAATATGTTTATCCTATGATTGTTCATTCTATTTGTTCTAGGATAGCATAAAGCTTCGCCTGAAATACAGAGGTGAGAAGAAATATCTTGTGTTCATCATTTCAATATACACCACTGCTCCTGTCTCTTCACCAGTCTTTGACCCATCTGTATACCAGGTCTCTTCTCTTCAGTCTGCTTAAGTCTTGCCAGTATTTTCTGTGAGGTATCTCTACCTCATATTTAGGGATGGGGAGAAGTTTAGTGGCCATAGTCTGTTTTCATATCTAAGATGGCTTCAATGGATATGAGTCGTGGTCTAACTGTTTTGTTGCTCAGGTTATCTGGAGTTAATTGCTAAAAAAAGAAATAAGGAAGAGTCAGAAACGGCAAACAAAGATAGGAAGGACAAGAAAACTAAAGAAGCTATTCAAAAAGTAGAATATGATTTGTTCAATAAAACAAAAGGACTGATTAAACACAAACAACCGAAACAAAAAGAGAAAGAGAAACGCCAAAGAGTTTGTAAATTTCTCAATCGCTTAAGCTAAACGGTTCGAAACGGTTCAAATTAGGCAACTCTCCCCTATAACCTGCATTTTAAGTAACTAACGACAATCATAATTAAAATTCAAAACGCTCACTGGAAAAAAGTGTATGTTTATTCAAACACTTATTATTTAAGCGTTTTATCATAACAGTTACATAATTTTATCAATTTGCCCTAGTCTATTATTATAGTTTGTAGTTTTGTAGATAGGGAATATATTTTTAAGTGTGTATTAGATTAGATTGCACTATATCGACCTATAAGAACTTGTGTGTATAGCCTACATCTATATTTTACTTGTTTTAAAGCAATAACACGAGTATATGTATTTATAAATATTTTTCTTTATTTTTTTTTAATTATAATAATAATATTTGGAAACTTTAATTGAAAATGCTTTCATATTTTAATGAAAATAAAATAATGTATGCATATGCATTCCACAACAGAATAATAGGTGAAATGTAGGCTTAACTATAACATTCGTATAAAATTACCTACACTTCACATCTTACACATAATTCAATAAAATCTTATCCTACGCCTATATCCGGGTGCGACGATATGGGTACCTAATAGGTATCAACTAGTGAAAGCGCAAAAGAATATAAATGTGACGCAAATTTAACATATATTGTGACTCATTTGGTTACGTAAAATTGTTCGGGTTTAATAGTCATTATTTAGGTTCGCTGAATTTAAATAAATTTTTGAAGAAGAATATACCCGGATCCTATGTTGAAATTCGTAATAAATTTTCGATGATCTAAAAATGAAAAGACTTTTGACGGAAGTATATTTACCAAAGTCACTTGAAACATACACAAGGGATTTCAAAAAATTTAAAATCAATAAAGTTATAGTTAATAATATACGTATATTTTATTGCTCGAAATGTATATTGCAGTTTATCTATAAACACTAAAAATAATCCAAAGAGAAAACAACAAAGTTGATTCAATTAATTCTTCTGCCTATCTGTTTTGCCACAGATCGCAACATACTGTTGTTTTTAAGAAACTGGTTTGGTTATATCTTGAAGATATCCCTCTATTACTATTATCTTGACATCAATTGAAAACTCTCTTCAGTTAAATATGACAATTGTTACAGCAATGTTATTAAACAAACAGCTGCAACAGGTGATAGCTTAATTTGTTTTAACTACTCGCTAAACGCAAGAAACTATGCAAGAGAAGCTATACTACATTGTTTCACAAGGGCAGTTGACATTTAAGGACTGCCAAAGTGTTTACTGTTCTTCACCTAACGAATAAAGCAAAAAATCGGAAAATATAACCAATTTTTGGTTATATTTTCCGATTTTTTGAGATTCACTGAGAGATGATGAAAAACTTCAAAAACCGAGCTAATAATTTTCCGTCCTTGGGATGCTAAACAATACTTACCTTCTGCTCTATTTAATCTGATTGGTTAATTTTGATAAGTGCTTATATACAGTGCTATTCAAAAGTCCCCTCCCCCCCTCGTATCTTTTGAACGGCTACACTTACATTAATAAAATTTGGAGGGTGAAAATAAAGTGTTGTAAATTTCTCTACGAATGGTAACAGGTGACGTAATAGTAATAGATGACGTCACAGTGTCACTCTGGCCAATAATTTTAAATAGGACTTTATGGCAAGTGATATCTCGTTTGAAAGGCATTGACATTGGCTACATAGCCATATTAACTTTGTTTGGGTTTAAACTAATTTTGACAGATAAATTAAATAAATACCAAAATTATTATTTCACATTTAAATATTGAAGATTTTTCAGTACTCCTCTGGTTAGTTGTCAAAAAAATTGACATTTTTAATTTAATAGTATTTGTTGCTTTGCAAAGTTTTTCTAAATAGCCTAAATATTTAATTTTATTATTGTTTAACGAGACGTTTAAGAGTTTACATAGGCAAAATTGTACGTACTCAAGCCGACAAAGTTAGCAGCTATCTTAATAATTGGTGAATCTAGAAAGAATCTCCATGAAGCGGAACGTTTATTTAATGAGAGATGCCCAGATCGCCCTATCTCGAGAACTTATTTGAGGGAGCTTCTTCACAAGTTTGAAGCAACAGGTAGTGTTCAAGATGCCAAACGATCTGGTCAACCAATATTTAGTGATGATAAAAAAATTGATGTAGTTGCTGGAATGGTAGTAAACCCTACTTCCTCATCAACTAAAGTTGCGTCTATCTGTGAAGTAAGTAAAAGTACAGTACAGAGAGTGTTGGCTAAAAATAAATTTCATCCACACAAGTTAAAAATGGTGCACCACCTTTCGGATGACGACCCCGACAGAAGACTCGAATTCTGTGAATGGATGATAAATAAAATTAGTTAAAACCCACATTACACAAAAACAATTTGTTTTAGTGACGAAAGTACTTTTTCCCTC
>CAJUYH010005969.1:13167-26151 GCA_910591685.1 Galerucella tenella
TAATTAGTGCTTGTGTAATCAATCCAAAAATGATATGATAATGGCTAGGAAAACACCCAATGAGCTGGGAGATCATTACCTTGGTTCCAGGACACAGTGGAATAGAAAGGAATAGCAAATAAACTAAAGGTGCAGAAACACTCTTTTGGGGACGGAACTCTTTCTCGGTAATGTAGTGTATATATTGGAAATAAATAGGCAGTATTTTATATTATTGTGAATAGCTTCAATAGCGATTTTTTTTCTACCCAATTTTTTTAATACTGGGCTATTGCTTAAACTTGCCGAACAAATTTATTCATTTATTAATAGATTGGGTAGTCAACGATGGCATGAAAGAAACAAAAATTTAAGGTAAATGTCATTCCTTACATTAAATATAAATAATCTCGATCTTAAAACACATTACCAGTATAATTGTCTCGTTATGTGGGGATAATGTTTTACTATAAGGTAAACGAAGATTCGGTAGTGTGAAATCGACGTTGCAACCAGATATATAAAAATATAGCACGTCCAACATTAATAATAAAAGAAAGATTCCAGTGAGCGGAATACCAAAAATCAAGAAACTCCGCAGGGAGTCGCTCTGCTCCGGCTGGTTCAAACGTTATGTGGTATTTTTCAGTGACGTGCTATCACACAACAACAGCAAATTACTATTTTATATTTCTTACTGAAATAAACAGTTGTGAGGCTGACTTTTCGTCTTTTGCTCTCTTGTAACATCACATGCTACATCTCCTTACTTCTTACTTTATCGGCACTAAAAAAATAAGAAGACATAAGAATAGTTATTTTTGACAGATTTCTTGAAAAACCGAATGGACTTAGGTACCTACTTAATTGTTAGTCAATTTTTACTTAATAGTAACGATATTTATAGTATGAAAATTTAAAATTAATAATTATCTCGATATTTAAAATATCATCGTTAGAATGAAAGAAGTTACATCAAATGTTTGCCAACTAGCAGCTTGTAAAGTCGCTTAATGTACTCAGTTTTATAAGAGAATAAACAAAACTGTTTTTTTATTTTTTCATTATTTCATATCAGTAAAAGGAAGCGCAGGTGTGGTTCTTCCTTTTTTCCTCAATATCAAGAGCTAAATGGGACATAAGTATTGAGTGTAATGTAGCGAATTTTTGTAATAAATCTGAAAACACTTAATATTTCCTAAACAGTTGAAGAAAGTTAAGGACATTGTACCTACATGAATTGGGGGTTCTATTTAAAATAAGAAAGTTGGTATTGGCCACTGTCACATGGCATATACCCTATATAAATTTGTTTGCTGTTCCACACTGTATAATGTTAAGCATCAATGTATGATTTATAGTGTTAAAAGCTCGGCTAAAACCCAACAATACTAAAACTGTACATTTACCGACATCTATAACACAAATGATATAATCAACTAGACTCGTTGAAGCTTGAAGCTGTGGTGCAGCTATAACCTTTGCGAAAACCAGATTGAACACTAGGAGTTATTGTTACGTGTTCTCTTATTTGCAGTTCCATCGCCTTTTACCAGACATAAACATAACATAGGAATCCCTTAGATCTTTGATTTTTTTTGGCAACATTTTTATGGTAGCTCGCTGCAATACGTTGGGAACTACCTGATGGGTTAAACAAAAATTAATTATATGTGTAATGTATGGAACGATTAAAAGTTCAACATAATTTAATTAGCTTAACATTTTACACATCACAACCCTTGGCATTTGATTTTATTGTACAATATATTATTATAAACAAATATATAATCAAATTCTTTAAATGTAAATATATCGGAACGACGCTGTTAGATTGATAACCTCTCTAGATTCTTTTCTATGGGGTTTTTGAAAGACATTAATTAATTTCTATTACAATAATAACCTTCAAACAATTGAAATTATAAAATTCAAAAATAAAAATATTATTTTTAAATTTTTATGGTGGTCATAATGAACACTTCTTATAGTTTAAATATGGGTTTATTTTAGCGTTACTACTACTACTACTAAATGTGCAGGCGAGCCTTGTCCTGGACAACTCAAGCCAAGGTTCCGGCACTGAGTCCACTGGCGGGCCCATTGTGCCATTCCTGCTACCTAGACATCCATGAAACCAAGCCCTTCAATAAAGGCCACAACCTTTTTCATGTCTGCTTGTGTCTCCAGGGGCCATAACAGGGACTCCGAAGATTCGCCTGCGTAGTACAGCCCAGTGTGGACACTCTAAGAGAACATGGACTGACGTACGTTTCGTCAGTTATGCCGCAACCTCTACATAGGGAACTTTCCTCTACTCCTAAGTTGTGGAGGTGTTTCCTCATACAGTAGTGCCCTGTTAGGAGTCCTGCTTCTTTGACGTGCCTGCACTCTTCCCCTCTTCACAGGTATCCCAGCCGTTTCAAGCGCAGGAAAGCCCTCCCCGCCTCAGCCTCGATCACATGGTGGAGAGGCCGAAGACCAAGGATCACTTCCATCGCAGCAGTTGGTGTAGTCCTCATGCAGCCAGTTGCCCCCAAACTGACCACCCTTTGAAGGCGTGCCAGTTGCGACCTAGCCGTGACCAAAGTTACCCTCGGCCACCAGACCAGAGCCGCATATGTGAGTATAGGCAGCATAATCACTCTATAGAACCATATGATCGTTTTGGGGGTCAGTCCCCACCTCGGACCAATGGCTCTCCTACAGGCCCAATACGTGTTTGTCACCTTGCTTAGGCGACTATCAAGATGAGCCTTCCATGTCAGTTATTTATCAAGGATCACTCCTAGATACTTCACCTGTTCAACCACCGGCAGTGGTACTCCATCAAGATTTAGACCCTCAGCGTTACTCTAATGTATTCTGATGAATAGGTGTATAATAAACTAAAGGACCAAACAATGTCCTGTCTTAACCTTGTCATGCCATCAACATTATGCAAAGTTCTGAAACTCTAGAGTAGGTCATATTTTTATTAGCAAATAGTTGTAAAATGATAGATTTTCTTTAATCACTAAGAAGAAGCATTTTTCATAAACATAAAATAGTAACAGTGTACGTTAAAGTGGTTGTACTGCAGAATATCCAAGCACGATCGTGGCTTTGAATTTTTATACGATCACGTCAGAGTTTACTTATCTGTGAATGTCGAAACAACTTGTTAGAAATGAATTAATATTTAAGACAAATAATTTTGGTTCGATTACTCAGTACAACACAATTTATTTAATTCAACATATTACACACAGGTTTTTTGGTTGAAGTGGAAAATAAGTCTTCTCGTAATTGTTTGTACCTATGTATATACAGGATGTACCAATCTTACAAAAAACTTCGGTATATGGGTTATTTTAAGAGATATCAAAAAATGTTATCAACAAAAATAGTAGATGGGCTGAAGGTCCATATTTTGAAATTATATCGAACTATGCATGTGCTGCATAACTCCGTTACAAACCAAACATATGATTTTTCAAATGGGAACCCCTGTATATTATACCGAATTCGAATTGGTTACATTTTTTTGAACCTTTTGATATGCGGTTTTGCCACGTTTTACAGAGTCATTCAAAAGATATGGACATGTTTATGTGAAAATCGTAGGTAAATCAACGCTCTGTAGCTTGTTGTACGTTGAAGAAAAAAAATGTATTTTACCAATCAGAGTTTCGTAACATGATGCAATATCTCCGTATCCTATTAAATTTCAATTATATTTTTTCTTATATACAGGGTGAACGGAAACTCGAACCTGTCATTTTCTTTCTTCTTTCAAATGGAACACCCTGTATTTTACAGCAAAAATAGAATCTTCGATTATGTAACTTTAATTTTTGTCAAGCATTCCCTATACCCAAAGTTTATAAAAACAGAGTTATCTGGTAATATTTATTGTAAACTATTATTATTGACCTATTAATTTTGTGAAAGAAATAAACGTTGTATGTAACAAAAAATCCTAATTAATGATAAATTTTAATGAATAATTTATTCTAAACAAAACTAGCTACCAAGAGTATAATTCTAACCGTAATATTAAGCTGAAGGTTCAAAGTGTTCACCGTTAACATCAATGCAATGCTGTAAGTGGGGGCCCAACTGATTGGCCAGCTCGGTCACCCGATTTAACAAAAGTATATTTATTTTTTTTCGGGTCTTGTAAGGAATAAGTTTATAAAATCCCCGGCTATTAGAGATGACATGAAAAGGATAATTAGTGCAGCATTTCGATCTGCTAACGTTGATATGCTGAGAAATGTTAGTCAATCATTTGAACTATTCTGCAGCATTGCATTGATGTTAACGGTAAACATTTTGAACCTATAGTTTAATATCACGGTTGGGATTATACTTTTGGTGGCTAGTTTTGTTTAGAATAAATTGTTCTTTAAAATTTATTATTAATTAGGATTTTTTGTTTCATATACAACGTTTAATGCTTTCACATAATAGGTGTTTTTATAAACTTTGGGTATAGGGAATGCTTGACAAAAATTAAAGTCACATAATCAAAGATTCTATTTTTGCTATAAAATACAGGGTGTTCATAAGAAAGAAAATGACAGGTACGAGTTTCCGTTCACCCTGTATACAAGAAAGAATATAATTGAAATTCAATAGTATACGGAGATATTGCATCAGCTTACAAAACTCTGTTTGGCAAAATACATTTTTTTTCTTTCACGTGCAACAAGCTACAGAGCGTTGATTTACCTACGACTTTCACATAAACGTGTCCATATCTTTTGAAGGACTCTGTATAACGTGGCAAAACCTTATATCAAAAGCTTCAAAAAAATTTAACCAATCCGAATTCGGTATAATATACAGGGGTTCTCATTTGAAAAATCATATGTTTGGTTTGTAACGGAGTTATGCAGCACTCTGTATAGTTCGATATAATTTCAAAATATGGACCTTCAGCACATCTACTATTTTTGTTAATAACATTTTTTGATATCTCTTAAAATAACCCATATACCGAAGTTTGTCGTAAGATTGCTACAACCTGTATGTGTGTATATTGGGTGATATTCGCTGAGACCTAAAAGATCTATTGTGCCCCCTTACTTCTACTCAGTTCCTGAGGAAAGTCTCAAAGACTGGTATAGCTCCTTTGGAAGGAGTTTTAGGATATCTGCAGGCTTTCACTCAGGTAAATGTCCCTTTTCTATCCTTCTATCCATCTATCCAGTAATTTCCCAGGTGTTGTGATGAGGGTTTTTTTCCATGCCACATAATCTACATTTTTCTTCCTCCACTATTTTGAGCTTTTTCAGGTGCCACTTCGGGCGACAATGTCCCGTTAGGATTCATGTTAAAACTGTTAGAGCAGTTTTACGTTGACTTAGGCATTCATTTGATCTCAACAGTTGTAGTAATCCAGAAGAATCTTTGATTGTCTAAGCCCTACTAAATCTTTTCTATGGTCAGATCTTATTTACCTATTTCTTTCAATAGGTATTACATCATTGGAACTGATTCCGCAAAAGGGTCCCGGTTTCATTCCACCTCATCGCTAGTTCATCCGCTAATTAATTTTCTTTTATTCCAGTGTAACCTGAAATCCACAGAAAGGTGACGATTGTTCTCGCTTAGTTCATTGAGTTTGCCTAGGCATTCCTACACCATTTTGAAGCTGATGTAATAATTGTTTACAACATAATTGAAGTTAATGTTTGTTTCGATAAATAATTATTCACTTAATAGCCTTAACGCTTAACGCCTTAGTAATTATTATTATGTTAGAAGTTCCTTTTATACATATCAAGAAAAAATCCCTATAGCTAACCACGAGAAAAATATTCAATACGATGAAAAATGCTTTGGCTAAACATGAGCGTTGCATTCAAATTATTGTAGTTTAAAATATTCCCATTGCTTCTCTAAACCTAATGTCGGAAAAAGGTTGGATATAGATACTTTATACATAACTTTTTGCGGTGAAAGATTTGGGGGAGAGGATTATTGAGTTGCCAGTAGAAGCGAGAGATCCGTTATGATGATAATAATGTAGTGAAAAATTAAGATAATTTCAAGGGGGAATAACATCAAGAAGTGTTAGGAACATAAAATGAAAAATATCACGGTGATAAGCTGTAAAGCTTTTATTCCAGGAACTCAGATACATTATGTCTTCAGAAGAATGCAGAGCGTGGGCTACGCTTATCGATAATTCTGATCAAAGTTTAGTTTACTACATCTGCTTTGTATTTATCCAAAACATTATTACTAGTGATATCAGCAGCATCCACGGTAATACTATTGTTTTTTCCTCCACAATAATATCAGATCGGTGATAGTAGTACTTGTGGGTGTTTATTAATCCAAATTTGTTGGCTGGCTATCTTTTGTTTGATAATGATGCATAGTTGATTAAGTATGAATAAATGTATCTGGGAATACTATACTGTTACGAACTCACTCATCCAGAAGCCGGTCCTGTCGCAAACTATGAATGCGACCTTTCTAGAAAGGTTCTTTCGCAGGTAATATTCAGACTGTTCTCGAAGCGTACCCTACAATGGCTTATTCACGAATGTACTCGAATTATAAAGTATACGCAGAGGTGGTATATTCAAGAAGGTTCTGGAGTTACGAAGGACTATATATACGCGGGTTTGAGTAAGTTGTTCAGTATACAGTGAGCCGGTAAACAGTTTCAGTATACAGTGAGTGAACAGATAGTGAATATAAATAGTGTTGAAGATAAATTAGGACAATTATTATACCGAGTGTAAATAAATTAGTAGACATTAAGTAGTGTGTATATAAATTAAGTTTATTATAGTGTTTAAGTGTTTCTTCAATAAATCAATAGTAATTAGCCATATTGAGCGTATAATTTTATCCCACGGTAAAAACAGTTCAAATAAATAAGAAAAACATTACAATACTATCAGAAAGCCACTTATTTCACGATTCTTATGATCGACGTTCAGATGGTTTAGGTTGTGGCTATGTCATTATCTCTGGATATGTCGACTCTGTAGAGCTGACGCTTATCAAAGTCTGTCATGACCTAGATTTACGCCAGGTTTTCCGAAATTTAAAGGGGAACAATTCTTATCTGCGACAAGTTTGTGCAAATTTGTTAAGCTTTTCTTTGAGATATGATTAACGATGCTACCAACAACTTTTCTTCTCTCGATGGTGCCCCCCTAAAAATGTATGATGTCGAGTGGTGAAATTTGTGTTTGATTTGAATTATTCCTTTTGCTATTATGCCCATGTTATAATTGAATATTATAAATAATAAACAATTCAATTAAAAAGTTTGTGTCTGAAAGCAATTTTTTAATATTCATTAATATCGACATTAAAAAAGTAATACGGTACCTACCTGCATTTTGTTTGCTCTGAATGTATACGGAATAAATTAATCAAGGCTAACATAGTTCGAATCCCATAAAAATTGATAGGGGTAAGCCCAATTACGGCAGTATGTAAATTACCCGATTGGTTGCCCATTTTAAACGCGTAACTTATAACTGCAGCTAGACAACTGAATATCCATGAATTTTTCAGAAATCACAAATTGCATATCAACTATTTATGTGATTCAACCAACAATGCTGGAGTTGATCAACTGCTGTTGATGATTATAGGAAACTTCCAATTGAGTTGTTCAATATTTTAATAAGAAACTGTTTCAAACATACACTGGTGTTTTCGATAATACACGTAGATTCAAAAGTTTTGCATCACCTTCTTCGGATGCGAAGGAATTTCTTTGCGCTAACAATTTTTTGTTGGCTTGTTTATCAATGTTTACCATTTCAATATGTTCCATATTTTTTGCAATATACAGATGTTTACAGTTTTTTTTGTAAGATAACATTTTTAGTGCGATCATTTTAACATTCAAAGCATTTGATTTTTACGATTTTAAGTGCAAACATGAATCGTCAAGTCATAAGTGAGATTGACCGTGCAAGAATAGTGGCTTTAGTTGAAGAAGGTCATTCTCAAAGGTTCGTGGCAAACAGAGTTGGCGTTTGGCAAAGTGATGTGTCTCGTGTATGGAACCGGTATCTCCAGACCAATTCTCTTCTCTTCTCTAGAAGCGGTAGAAGGCGTGTTACTAATCAGCGGCAGAACCGCTATATCCACTTAACTATCCGAAGAAGCCCGACTATGGCAATACCAGCACTCCAAAGAGATATGAGACATGCGTTGGGAGTTCAAGTATCGATCTCGACATTACGAAGACAAATACTTGCGACAGGTTTGAGGTATCGCCGACCAATAGGAGTGCCCAGACTACAACCTGAGCACAGAGGGCTCGCGGCCTTACCTGAAGAATTTTGGAATTCGGTGTTTTTTTCCGACGAGACAAGGATTTGTTTGGTACAAGATAGCCATCGAATACGTGTGTCGCGGGATCCAACGAGAGTTGCTCAGCTTCCCCATGTTCGCCCCGTGCCGCCCTTCAGAGGAGGAAGTGCCATGTTTTGGGCTGGTCACATGTTAAATGATCGCACAGAATTAATTCATGTGGAGGGAACGATGACTGGTGATAGGTATCTCAGAGAGATTCTACATCCTCACGTGAGACTATGGCGCGCAGCTGTTGGCAATTCCTTCGTTTTTATGGACGATAACGCCCGACCTCATCGGACCAGAGCTGTAAATGAATATCTTGAAACTGAAGGGATCAATCGTTTGAACTGGCCTGCCCTATCTCCTGACATGAATCCCATAGAACATGCTTGGGACTTGCTTGCCAGGGCAGTGGCAGCACGCAGAAATCCACCCAGGAGTGTACAAGAGCTTGTTCATGCGGCCCAAGAAGAATGGCGAAATATTCCTCAACAGAATATCAATAATTTGATAAACAGCATGGGCAGGCGACTTCAAGCTTGCATAAATTCTAGAGGTGGAAATACTCTTATACTCTTTATTAAAAGTTCTCATGCAGGTTCTCACTTAACCATTTCTTTAAAAAGAATCAATTTGTATTTAATTTCTAAAAATACTTTTTATGTTTAAAGCAAGTTTATCATTGGATAATAAAATTTTTTGACAAATATACACGTTTTTTTTATTGAAACTAATTATTTGATTAAACTCTGATCCATTTATAATGAACACATTTTTTTTTCGGAGATTTAGGGTGATGCAAAACTTTTGAATCTATGTGTATATAGCGTCCTGTATTAAACATATGAAGTATCATATAACCTGACAAAACAATTTATTTCTCTTTAAAAGTAATTTTCCCATTTTTGGTTAAATTTTTGTTTTGTTTTATTCATTGTCTATCGTGGCACATCGCCCGAGAAGTAGATGTTTGTTCTTAATGAATTGTCTACTCTCCGAAAAGTAATTTTCAAATTTGTATGAAACTATTATCTTGACATCTATGGTTAACAATCATTTAAATTGTAACAAAATTATTCTAACATTGTTAAATTCCGTGGAAGTTATAGTAGCTAAATCTTCTACAAATGGGTTTTAATGTGGCTTTATTTATACGTAAATCTGTTGTGTATCAATCAATGGAGTAGGTGTTTTACTGCCTTTGATCTTCGCCAAGTGTTGTTTACAGAGCCCCGGCTGAGACTCATCACAATTGCACTGAGCTTGGAGAAAGTTTTAAATATTCAGGGACCGTCCACGTCCACAAACACATGAGTAATTAAAATTGTCGCATTTAATAAGACTACAAACCAATTAAATATGTTGAAATATGCAAATAGAATAGAATACTGTCCAAAACTTTCTTGAAATTAGATATTATTTAGAAATATGTCAGGTTTCCAGAACCTCTGTGACACAAATTGAAAATAGTTAATTTACTTGTAGAATAAATGGGTAGGACAGGTTTATATATTATTTAAAGTGACATAAACAAGCTGAATTGGGGAATATAGTTTCATTAAGTACAGTAAAGTGCGGAGAAATATCTCGAGGAATTGAAGATTTTATAAAAATTGATGTTGACTATTAGTAACGTAGTAGTGGATTAGTAGAACTAGCCTATTGACCTCTCCAAAATTCAAAAACTAGCTTGTATATGTATTACAGAAGCAATGATAACATGCCCGTCGGCGGCCTCAATCTCATGCCACTAATTATGGTAGTGGAAGAACAAGACAGGACTAAGTAGAGAGAGGTAATCATTATAAACAATCACCTCCTAGCTTCTTAAAATTCAGGAAATCTGGGACATGCTACAAGATGGTGTGATGAAAAAGTGTATCCTTTCAAAGAAATTCGTTATGAAATTAAGCAAAAAGAAGGAATGCGATCCAAATACCATTACCATACATTGAATAGGTATGAGGCTTTTACTTGATGTAGATCCATACTAAATGATGAAATGAAACAATTTGATTTGTTAAAATCTACATTATATTAAAATTAAAGTTGGGACGCGTTTCGCTAACACAGTAGCTTTCTTAAACGTACTACATTTCATCTTTAACCATTACCAATATTACATGGAAAAGATGCCATTCAATGGTACACAGACGGCTCACCTCACTGTGGATTCCAGGACACAATGGAATAGAAGAAAATCAAATAGCAGCTTGACTAGCAAAGAGGGAGACTGAAACACCATTTTGAGGGCCGATTTCAGTTTAACATATTTCTATTTTAAATTATTATTCAATTTTTAATTTTCGTTTTACATTTTTAGAATTTTCCAACTTTATAGAAACTTATTATCAAATTTCAGACCCAAGTAGTCAAAACAACGCTGTCCTACAGTTTTTTCTCGTATAGGAAGGATATTTACATTTTTCTTATAACGAGTATCTTGAAGGTGATCTGGAAAAATCAGGATATTTTTATTTTTCAGAAAGTACAACAACAATTTCGTATAATAATTTTGTTTAGCATCCATACCACTTGATCAATGAGTACCTCATATCTTTTAATTGATAACATTACTTTAAAAATGTCTATTCGATGGATGAGTATATTTATCAGTATAGTTATATTAATTGAACGCATATTCAACAGAATTTGTAAGCGAACTATTCTAATAAAATTTCTGAACGTTTCACATTACGTAAAGTGCATGCTGAAACTGACCAAATCAAAGCCACCAGACGTGATTCTTGGAGACTTGATTAATTTCGATGTTCGTATTCACATTCGAACTTGTTCATTTTCTGAATATTTGCTTTTTGAAGCATATCCAAACTATATTGCATCAAGGTTATAGCTCACAGAAACTCGCTTCATATTGCAAAGACTACACCGGGAATTATGTATATCAAAATGTAACTGTTAGGAATGCGAATTGAAACTACATGAAGCTATTTGTTTGCTGATGTTGAGCTCTTTATTAAAATTATTAATACAGAGAACCGCACAAGTTATTCATCTTATAATGCTTACCAATTGTTTCTAACGAAAACAAGATACTAGCTCCGAAGAAACGATCCAGATGCGTATTGGGTGAATATACAATATTATGTTCTCCTCAAAAAGGGCAGTAGAAGTTAGCTATGCACTGATTAAGCATTTAGGCTGCTAAGCAAATATATAAGTTTATAGTCTTGCCTCTCCTGTATTACCAGATATAAGAAGGGTAGCTCTAATATAACTTCCATTGCTGCTACAGGAGTATTTATCATAGACTCCATGATCTGGGAGCTCCGAAAGCCTTTGTATAGCCAGACATAATATCTGGACACTACTAATGTGGTCTACGCTTTTCTTATTATATTTTGCAAGTATTGTTCCCAGGTCAGTTTTGAGTTCATTATATACTTCACCTTTTTCTTAATGTTTACAATGCTGCTACAAAGTTTTATGGGTCTTAATCCCTTCATTTCTTCCAACTGTGATGTCTTTTGGCATTACTTCAAAAGAAAACCAAGAATTAAATGTAATGAGAGTAAGAGATGACGTAAAAGGATGGCCTAGGTCAAATGTATATATGCTGATAAAGTGTACAACACATGGCGATCCTGCCATACAACACACTATAGTTAAATGCCATAACAGTTGTTTAATAGAGACTAAATGAATGAGTAATATGACTATGCTAATATTATTCCATGCCTAAAGGCCAGGCTACTTCTGAGAATGCTACAGAAGCTCTGCTGTTTATAGCTTATTTTAGTTTGTCATAGTTCACTACCTTTTCGTATATCTGACAAATTCCCCTAGAAGCTCTATTTTGAGTCTCTAGTTGTTTTAAGTTCAAGTTTTCCCTATGTGAGTTTTTCGAGCCTCAGGGAATGGTTTCTTAAAAGTTTCCTGATGGTATATTTACTCGTGTTAGTGTACTCTCCTAAATCGTTTTAAAGAGAGTGTTTTCTATGTGGTATGTCCTTCGAAAGTATTCTTTGCGGAATAGCAGATTTCTGGATGCTTTCCATCTACTGCTAGTGCTTTCTCCAAGAGTTTCTTTTAGCATTTTTCAAGTCAAGTCAAGATGCTTTTGGAATCATCACACCAGCACCAGTAAATCACTGTCGATTATGAAATAACGAATGATAAACATCAGTCACCACATCAGCTGATAGTGATAGGTATCATTCGATTGGAAATAGTCAGTTAGTTGGTAACACAAAAGAAACAGATTTCTCCTAGCTACTAATTTCAACCACAAACTACAATATTGCTTAATAATCCAGAAGTAAATATTGGTATTTCTAAATTTTTTTTATGCCGATACTTTGGCCTTTATTGATTGCACTTTAGTTAATGCATGAGAAATTCTACAATCTCGTAAGAGCTCGAAAAATAAACCTACTAGAAAAGTAAGATCACAAATTGCCTGAAACCAACATTAATATATTTATTTTCCCGTCGTTGATATATGCAGGATGATTTATTAATAAGTTTAAGTAATATATTTTACACAAAAAATCCTGATCCTAAGAGATAAAGATTTAAACAAACCTTCAAACAAAATATGTCTCTATTTTGATATACAGGATAAAGAGTAAAATAAGCAAAAGACAGTCTTTTTAATGATCGAAGCTCAAAAATATCCATTTTACTATTTAATATACTCCTGGATCTTTGGTTAAAAAA
>CAJUYH010005970.1:0-21486 GCA_910591685.1 Galerucella tenella
GTTTCTATGTCTTACCGTTTTCGAGAAAAAAAATAAAATATGAGGCCGCGCGTGTCACCCCTTTGAGAAGGTGGTGAGGGTGCCTGCACAAGATTTCGAGGTGGGTCTGTTCTTAAATCTCTATATTTTGACTTTTTCTATGCATGTTCAAAAGGATTTGCTTCTACTCAGAAGGGGAAGTATCTGGCCATTTTTTGTCTCCTAGGCACTTAGCTAATATGTACCTATATATTTATGTCGCTAATTACCCCAGAGGTAGATGCGACTTTTTTGTAAATAAAAAAAATAGTAGGAATTAAAAACGTCAACTAATATCAAATAAGCACGAAATTCAAAGGTACATTAAGAATAATGGCACATTTATCAGAAAAACAACGCATCCAAATCTTAATGTTAGTTGGATATGGTGATCGCAAACGTACCCATGACGAAGTAACTCATCTTTTTAACGATTTACATCCTGAATGCCCTCCTATTAGTAGATCTACAGTGACGAGATTAGTAAATAGATTTGATGAAACTGATAGTGTAAAAGATATTCCTAGGTCTGGTAGACCGAAAAGTGCAACTAATGAAGGTGAAACATTAGATGTTCAAGAAAACCCTAAGACATCTACAAGGAATTGGCAAGAAATCACGGTATTTCTAGACAGTCTATACAAGCTATTCTTATAAAGTTCAAAATCTTCAACAATTGGGCGAGGATGATTTTGATGGGCGATTACGATTTTATGAAAATAAGGATGCAAAACAATTTCTTAGATTTTTTGGTATTCAGTGATGAAGCCACATTTTGCTTGAACAGTTCTGTTAGCAGACATAAAATTGTCGGTACTGGTCAGATTGTAATCCGCACTGGATGGAGGAGGTTCATACACAGCGTCCACAAAAAGTAAATGTGTGGGCGGGTTTGGTGAAAAACCATTTGGTACGCTGACCCGCGGTGCTAAATATCTTAACTTATTCCAAAATGAAATTATACCTGAAATAAATCGATTATTTCCTAATATGAACGTATACTTTCAACAAGATGGCGCACCTCCACATTATCAAAGAGACGTTAGGCAATATTTAAATACAATTTTCCCTCAGAGATGGATTAGTGGAAGAGGTGCAATTGAGGGGCCGGCAAGATCACCCGTCTTGACACCACTCGATTTTTTTTTCTGGGGCTACCTGAAAGACCGCGTTTATGTTAACAGACCAACTAACTTAAACGATTTAAAGGATCGCATACGTCTCGAAATGCAGGGAATTACTCCACAAATGATCAACGATTCTATTCGTAGCTTCGAAGAGAGATTGTATCATTGTCAACAAACAAATGGCCAGCATTTTGAGCACTTAATGTAATGAAGTATTTGCAGCTTTAATAATTGTTTAGTTTATAAATTTCTGTAACACGCAGTTTTGATTAAAATTATAATTTTAATATTTTTGTTAAATTTCTATCATAATATCCGAGTCAAGTTATACATTGGGATTATTTTTGGAAAGAGAAACAAATAAGCTCTTTTGTGATGGGTCACACGACCTAGGTTGTCATTTTAAAAAATTCAAGATGGCGGCCGTACGCTAAACGCTGACGTCAAAAACATTTGACATTTGCTCTAATATATGCAGAATAGAGCCTCATTCATCGTCCTGGAATATTATAACTTTCCCTTTATTCGTTTCAAAGATAATCTCTTGGTGCGAGACTTTTCAGCAACGCTGTACACTATATACTTACTATGAAAATATATTTCCAAGAATATTTTACTTGTTGTAAAATTTGTTATTAACTGGTTTCATTCGATAATTTTGGAGAATGCAACTAATATTCTGAGTTTATAATATATACATACAAATTTATCGCTATTTTTCAACAACTATATAAACAATGATTATGGAAATACCTACTTGTAACGGAAATCGAAAAGATAATTTTTGTTTTTGTTAGTGTATATTTATTAATCCACAAATTAAATTAATAATCTCGCATAACAACATTAACAAAAATAATTAAATTTTCGGTTTTGGCTTTCGGTTAATTTGATAAATAAGTGTGATTATTTGTGACATTGGAAATGTTGCAAAGGGTAAATTGATAACTAATTTTTTTTTTATTAAAATGTACCAAATCAAATAATGTAACTTCCCGGTTTATTAATTGGAGAATTAAGTTTTTTATACTCATTATTTTAATACAAACGTCAAGGTAAAAATCAGAGGAACGAAATGTTTATGCTGGTTTATGCCTAATAGAAAGGTGAAGTCGTCTAGGGAGACTTCTCCAATTAGTTTTGGACAAACTTTATTTCCATTCATTTTTTTATCATTCTGTTAATTAAAATGGCAATATACAAAGTAAGACAAGACCGTTTACAGCGTTTAAGTCTTAAAATAAAGTACAGCTCTCCAAGTATTTATTAAACTAGTTAAGAAGCTCCTAAAATTAAGTTCCCAAGGGTCGATTCACATTATTTATATTTTTTGGCTACTTTTCACGACTTATTTCATTGCTATTTGGCTGCAATATTAAATTAAAATAAATATTAAAATAATAAAATAATATTAAAATAAAAATTCTGATTAGATTTATCAATAATGTGCATAAGTGAATAGAAGTGAAGGTCACAGTCATTTGCAATTTGATTAAAACTTGAACATATCATGTGTAATGGAGAATGAGAAAGAATGTTAGTTCTTGCATTGCCACAGTAAAAAGTGAGATTACGACGTGAGTACAATCTTGGAATGAGAAAATTCAGCTGACTTAATAAATTTGGAGAGTCAATACAATTATGAATCAACTTAAACAGAAAAGCGATACCATTATTTATTCTTCTGAGTTGCAAGTAGTCAATTCCAAAACGATCTAGCAGAACCGATTGTTCAATCCCCCTTTCGGGGTAAGTACCATCAATCCTACTAGCTAAAAATTTCAGAAATCTCCTCTGAACGGTCTCTATCAAATTAATGTGATTTAGGTAATACGGACTCCACACAAGAGAAGCGTATTCAAGTTTTATTTATTTATTTATTTATTTGGGATACAAACAGGACAAACCCATAAAAGTATCCACTAATGGTTACACATAATTTTACAAATTAGGTAAAAGAGAAAATATAAATATTATCATACATCTACATTAAATAAAAGTAAATACAAGTATACAAGAAAAGAGAAAAAAGAGAGAACAAGAGTAGGTAATTTAACAAAATTAAGTTTGAAAAAATAGTCTTTCAGTAGTTTTTTAATCAAATCTGCACTGTGGTAAAAAATATCCATTTCGACAATACTGGACAATTTATTATAGGTATTTGTTATTCTGTGAGCAGGAGAATTTAGAAAATAATTGGTGAGTGCCTGATGAGTGATAAAGGTATAATTGTTTCTGGTTGAGTGGCTGGGAATACGAAGTGTTATGAAGTTTGTAAGTTCAAGGCAATCTATATTGTTATTGAGGATTTTATGAATAAACAGTACATCCGCAATTTGCCTACCATGCTCTAGTGAAATTATCTTTAAATTAGAACGAATACGTTGCCTATCCACATCGGGATAAAATTTTCTTTTACAATATGAAATAAACTTGTTCTGGACTGTTTCTAATTTTGAAATGTAGTTTGATCGTACTAGAGCGAAAAATAGTGTTTTCAATGCATCTTCATTAGAGAACAATTTGCAGTTCCTTATTATGAATCCAAGGGATTTAGTGGCTTGGGAGCAGATATTACTAGTATGTTTTATAAAATCCAATTTATTATCAAAAGTTATCCCGAGATCTCTAACCTCAGTACATCTACTGTACAAGTACAGCTCTCCAAGTATTTATTAAACTAGTTAAGAAGCTCCTAAAATTAAGTTCCCAAGGGTCGATTCACATTATTTATATTTTTTGGCTACTTTTCACGACTTATTTCATTGCTACTTGGCTGCAATATTTAGTCTTGAAAAAGATAGGACGTCTTAAGAAAAATGCTGAAATTATTCTATAAAATAATGCTAAGAATATGCCAAAATTCAGCATCTTTTCTGAATAAATATGCTTCGATATATCATTATTTGCTTGGTAAATGAAATATGTTACTGGGAAATGTTTGTAGATTACTGTACATTTTTGAGCCAAATCCTCATTGCTGTCTATACCGTACCTCGGGGTCGGTAAACAACACGAGCTCACGCTTAATGGTAGTACAAATGCATAATCCAATCAAAGGAAAAAGTCAGCAATGGCTACGAGCTCGTGCAATGTATTTTGGACAAACTTCATCTCACTGCTCACAACAACCAATGAAAACGATAGAAATGTTGTTCATACCATGCAATATTTTCGGATGTTCTGAGTAGGATTTATTGAATTTCGTCAACGACGATCCAGGTTTTGCTCAAAACAGTGATAACTAGGGACAGTAAGAGGGTATATGGCTATGACGTCAAAAAAAATCGTGTAAGAATCTTTTCTTCTAGTATATGTATCAAACAAATATAATAAGCGTTTCAAAACACGAATGAGTCACGAGAACAAAATACGCACCCAGTCTATCGAAGACTGTTGTAAACAACCCTTGTGAAATATTAGGTATTCTTCATTGTCGTTTAAAACATTTTAGTTACATTCTTTTTCTTAGTTTAGTTCTCAGACACAAAGGATTATTTTTGAAAATATAGTGATATTCCAGTTTAAAGATAAAACCTATGTGCTTGTGTATGTGTTCAGGTCGATTTTAGTATTTCAAATCGTCTTGGAAATAAGGTGAGTTTACTCCACAGCGCCTCAATTTTACATACTTGGTTTCATATATTTCTATTTCATGATAATATTTTTAGTATAAAATGATGACAATAATAATCACAATAACGTTAAATAATAAAGGGCGGGTTTATCAATGCTCGGTTAAATCTGTCAGCTACGTAGCCCTCAGCTATCTCTAGCCGCCAGTCAAAGTCTCAGTTACAATAGAAAGCGTTTATCAATGCACCACATAACCGACAGCTAGCTAACTGGAGGCTAAGTGTAATTGAGCATTTGACAACCTTGTTCGGGTTATGAACGTGAGTGTAATGTTGTCAGAGCGTAAATTTGTCATTTTAATTTGGTGTTAGGAGGATCACCCGTTACATGAAATATACATATTATCAATTTTATTCGCATATAACATATATAACACACTGAATCAAGAATATAGAGGTGAAAGCTATTATTTTTCTATTTTACCGTAAGCTTACTCTGACAACATCGTGGAAAATTTCACTTGTCAGTGTCAAAATTGTGGTACTGTTATTTTTATTTCGTCTATGTTGTGCTTTGTTGAGTTGTTTGCATTTGAGCATGTCCACAAAACAAAAAAGATATCCCAATTTCACGGTGTCAGAGCGACAATTAGGTACTTAAAAAAGTAGTCGTTCACCATAAAAGTATAATAGAATACAAAAAGACGGATGCTGTGACTTGGCGAGAATAGCTGGAATTTGTTGGTTTATCATGAGAACACTGCGTTTAGATAATCGAAACGAGTGATAAACTCGACATCATCGAGCTCTTCAAAGGTATTTATCCGTTCTTCAACAGTATATGGTCGTCTTTTCGTACTCTACAAATTCCAATATCTCGCCACTCTCCAAGCTCTTCATCGAAAAGGTCGTCAAGTTCCTAAAGATAAATTGACAATAACAATGAAATAAAATACAAACAAAACCTATATGCTAGTAAACTACTATTTAAGAATCAAATAAGCTTCTCGATTTCACCCTAAACGATAATAACACAATCAAATTTAAAGTTGAAATAATCCTTGTTGCAAAATGTAAGCAAACATGAAAAAATCATGACGTGATCATGACACAGTTGTCAGTTAGAATCTATGGTTAGAATAACGGAGCACCACTTTCTCGTATTTAACTGTATGTTCTATGGTTAACATCAACTTGATAGTGGCAGCTAGGTTAGCCGAAAGTTTGACTGCCAGCTAATGCAAACTGGCAGTTGATAAACACTTTGACCAACAGCTAAGATTTAGCCGAGGGCTACAATATTTAACCGAGCATTGATAAACCCGCCCTGAAGTGCTCAAGTCTGTTTTCTACTCAAACTCATGTTTTGCGCTATTGCGGAGTGCTTAAGCCACTTAGGGCGGGTTTATCAATGCTCGTTTAAATATTGTAGCCTTTGGCTAAATCTTAGCTGTTGGTCAAAGTGTTTATCAACTGCCAGTTTGCATTAGCTGGCAGTCAAACTTTCGGCTACCCTAGCTGCCACTATCAAGTTGATGTTAACCATAGAACATACAGTTAAATACGAGAAAGTGCTGTTCCGTTATTCTAACCATAGATTCTAACTGACAACTGTGTCATGATTCTTTGCTTACATTTTGCAACAAAGATTATTTCAACTCTAAATTTGATTGTGTTATTATCTTTTAGGGTGAAATCGAGAGGCTTATTTCATTCATTTATAGTGGTTTAGTAGCATCCAGGTTCTATTTGTATTTTATTTCATTTTTATTGTCAATGGATCTTGAGGAACTTGACGACCTTTTCGATGAAGAGCTTGGAGCTTGGCGAAGTATTGGAATTTGTAGAGTACGAAATACGACCATATACTGTTGAAGAACGGATGAATCCCTTTGAAGAGCTCGATAATTTCGAGTTTATTACTTGGTTTCGACTATCTGAACCCAGTGTTCTCATGATACTCCAACAAATTCCAGCTTTTCTCGCCAAGTCACAGCATCCGTCTTTTTGCATTCTATTATACTTTTATGGTGAACGGCTACTTTTATAAGTACCTAATTGTCGCTCTGACTTCGTGAAATTGGGAAATCTTTTTTTTTGTGGACATGCTCAAATGCAAACAACTCAACATAGCACAACGTAGACGAATTAAAATTAACAGTATGTACCACAATTTTGACACTGACAAGTTAAATTTTTCACGATGTTGTCAAAGTAAGCTTACGGTAAAATAGAAAAATAATAACTTTCACCTCTATATCCTTGATTCAGTGTGTTATAACAAAATATGCGAATAAAATTAATAATATGTATATTTCATATAACGGGTGATCTTCCTTACACCAAATTAAAATGAGAAATTTACACTCTGACAACATTACACTCACGTCCATAACCCGAAGAAGGTTGTCAAATGCTCAATTACACTTAGCCTCCAGTTAGCTAGCTGTCAGTTATTCAGTATCCTGAAGTAGTGTTTGAGCAACGTGATACCTCCTGTTCCTTTGATATTGATCGAAATCATCTATAATGGAGATCTTTGACATGCTTAGCACATTTAGCACTTGTAGGTGACAGACACAGTGAATTTTTGTTTAAATTAAATTGCTTCATCAATAATGAATGATTATATCTTTTAATTCAATACAAAATCAGTACTTACTTACAACTGATTTAATGAATAAATACAAACTAAAGGGAACTTGAATGCTCAGGTTGATATTTTATTTTCAGGTAGGTCACAGTCGCACATCACGCAACAATACGATCACAAATTATTATAGAATTGATTTATGTTGGTAAATCCTGTTTATCTCATTTTAAATCGCCCATAAAGTCAAAGATGACGCCTCTGTTTTGTTCACTATTTTTTTAATATAAAAGTAATTGAAGCATATAGAATAAAATATAGATTAAAAAAGCTTTTGACTATGTTTGTGTTAGGATCACCTCTCGCTATTTGCCACATCATAAACCTTGTAACGAAAATATAGTGGTCTGATGTTTTCAATAGCAAATTTTTGTTTTTTAGATAACAAAATAGTAAACACAGTATCGTATGCTAATTAGAAAAACAAAAATATATTTGTGTGATCAAAAGTATCTATGTATATTTTAACAACGTCATACCAATCAGAGAGTGTCGTCATACTTAATTGGAGGAATATTAGACTAAGGATACAACGTACACCCTATACAATATTTCTATGTCAATTTATACATTTGATTACTATCCATGCTGGAAATAGTGAATTAGAGTAGTGATTTTGAATAAATTTTTTTTATTTTTCAATTAAACCATACATTATAGTAAGTCTTGAACACAATATCACTTTCTGAGTGAAATGTAGACTACAAACTAAAATTCTGAGAGTGATTACCTATCCGGAAATTCCCATTTTCTTTTTTATCTGAAAATATGAAAAGAGAATTGGAAATAAAGTTAGAAGGAATGCAATGAAAGCCCTTTTTATTTTTACACAATCAGATTGAAATATTTATAGATAAGGTGGTCAACTATTTATTTCAAAAGATAGTTTAAACTCGAAAAATAAAAATTCGGAAATATACTTTGCGGATCACAAATAAGTGTTAGTGTCAACTTTTATTGGAACGGAGCTATACATTTAATTATACAGAGTTCGGCAAAAGTCCGGGACCGGACAAATATCGAAGAAAATATAGATCTTTTCATACAACAAATTTCTCTCCAGCTTAAACTATAATTTGAAAATATTTTTAAATATACAGGGTGTTCCAATAAAGTGTGGCGTATCAAAGTTATATTTTTCTTATGAAACACCCTATATTTTATTGCATTTTCTGAATGCTCCTTAAAAATATAATACTCCTTCATGATGGTTCCCTCTACCTAAATACAGAGGGTTCCGAGTTATGCTGACTTTTTTAAAAATGTGAACATTTCGAAAAAAATTAATAGCTCATTGATATAGCAGATTCTAGCAAATTTTCTTGTACATCTAAATAGTCGGACATTCGTTGAATGTATTCCACGATTAAGTACTAAATATCTCTTTACAGGGTGTTCAGAATTTCAGTTTCATTATTAGATCATTTAATGTGCAGTATCGGGCTTATTTCGAATGGAACACCCTATATTTTATTAATTCATCATATTCAAAAAAATGTTGTCTTCCGAATGGTATGAGGGTATCCTATACCTTGGTATTATACTTCTCGTGCAATTCACATTTTCGATTTTAAAGCATCTACAATTCTCTGTAAATTTCAAACTAATGATCTTGGCATAGTTGTTGTAGAAACTAAATAGATCAGTCGGTATTTTTCCAATACAGCGACGAGAGGTGGCAAAGTATAAATAAGGGAAAAGCACAAAATATGTGAAACCACTAATTTTCGAAACTTCCGGAAAACTTACCAAACGCCACAGTCAACAATTCAGGCACCCATATTACAATATTCACGCAAAATTTAACAGAGATCCTTAGATATAACAATTTTATGAACGTTAATCTTAATCAATTATAGCAGCGGACAATGTACCAGTTGACAATATTGAGTAATATTTGCAACTTTCGCTGCACATGTGTGCTACATACTATATGTATATCATTTCCACGTGTTGTGTATTGGAATCATGTTAAATTTGTACAAGATTTGCTCTATTTTACTATTTCTCGCATAGGCCAAAGAATAGAGTATACAAATATGGTAATCCTACATTTTGTAGTAATTTTTTTTTTCGTTTCAACAAATTACTGGAAAACATTTGCGTGTCCAAAACAGCAAAATTATACTATGTAGGTAATGTCTTAAAATATATAACTTTTATCAGGACTTTTGTCAAAAATATTCACCTCGCTATGCCTATCTATATAATAATTGTGACTTTAATGGAACGTTTTTCTCAGTAATTGATCAATAAATACACTAGTTTATTTGTTGTTTTTAATTAACCTCAATGGTAATTCTAAAAATTAATAAATAAATATGTCTTCCAAAAAGTTCCGAATATTATTGTCACAGAAGTAATAAAGTTTTGTATCACCTTCACAAATGACTTGTGAAAAAACCCAGTTATTCCAAAACGCTATTACATAATCCATTCACAGAAGTAAAGGTAAACAAGTTTTCCAATAACTAATGAACGAATTTGTTCAGGATATCAAAGTGCACTGCGTCGGTAGTACATACTAGGAGTCCAATACGGGCACAAAATTTAAATTTATAATGTTTTTTGAGTGTATGTTTGTATGTCCATTTCTTTCGAACACTCTGTAGTATAAACCTCTTGACGGATTTCAACTTATGAGATGTTATTATACTCGTGTTAATTGTAGAAGTGGCATGAGATACAATGGTATGAATATGGCGCATAAGAATAATGATATATTTGTTGATTCCAAAAATGTATCGCAAGTTGACTCAAATTGCTACAGAGTGGACAAAAATGCAGGACTTGTTGTTGTTGTTGTTGTTGGTAAGTTATTATCTACAATGAAGAATGAATGTACACCAATCAAAACAAACCACATAATATAATGTATAGTAAATGTTCGAATTGTTCTGGCCACTAAATAATGACCTAGCCTGATAATTAATTCGTCTTCTCCAATCTAAGCAAAATTTCAAATTTCAGTAATACTTCTACATATGTTTCCCAAAAATAGAAGATGTGTGTTTTTAAAATTTATTGCTTTGGCAAATAATTATTAGTTGAAAACCGAGTGAATTAAAAAACAAAAACCAACTCAAAGGGACATTTTTCAACAAGATGCTTGAGATGTGGGAAATAAAAATTTAAAACTGAATAACCACCCGAAACTAAAAATGAGGAAGAATTTTTGCTTTTGAGGCAAAAAGGATGCTTGCAGTAACTGCACCCATGCTTACCGCAGTTGAAATATATCTCGCATAGTAACGATTACACTGGCCCGCGCCGTCCATAAGGGCAGGATGGGCAATGTCCATGGACGCTGAGTACTTTGGGGCGCCGCCTAGACACTTCATTTTTTCAACATTTAAATTTTTAGTATTAGAATTTTTCGTTTTTCTACATTATTAATCTTAATTAATAAATTAAATAAGTAATATATTTTACTAATAAAAATATTCACTGGGAGTGCGCCCCTGTAACCAATCGAATCGTACTCCTAACTTGTGCAAAGTTTTCGATTCGATTGAGAGGAGGGCGCATTTTTGTTCCTTGCCCAGGGGCGCATTTGAAGCTAGGCGCGGCCCTGGGATTACAGATAACATGAACAGTAAGTGGATTGTTCATAAATTGTAATTCTCAAATCTCCAGGTCGTCATAAAGTATGAGTTTTAGGACACACGGTATGTGTAAATATGGAACATATTTACTTGTTCCACAAAATTGGATAATCAACCATTTAATTTATGTATAAAAAAATCGCATATTGTGTTCCTCTAAACCCTACTTACATGCTGTCAAAATTTTATTGTGACATTTCAAATATTGTGACGTTAAAATGAATCTAAACAGATTCAGTAAAACTGATGAAGAGCAAATTGATAAATTATTTTATCTCTATAAAACCTCAAGTTCTCGTTATTATAAATTGATAAAAAAATTAAGTTTCCAAATACAACTCGTCCTTTGATTTTTATTGAAAAATATATAAAAAAGATCAGAATGCTTATTCCACATTGTATGAATGTTACGCTCAATGGTCGAATTCAGGCAATTGTCGTTTAATTCAATTTAGAGACAGTTTACTGACTGCGCTATGTGTTATTTGTAAAGTTTTTAATATTAAAAAAAATATATATTACATTGACTTTGTTCTACACAGTCTATGTCAACCAACTGACTTACACCACATGTCCAGACACATAAATTTCAACTCTATCTGATCGGGGGACCCATCCCAATATGACCGACTTGTCAAAATAAGGTGTTCTGAAATGGTCTATTCACCAGGCACATCCTTCTACAGGTCCTAAACTACATAAAGGTTTGTCTTAAGTCTATTCAGTTGGAAGCTGGAATTTTTTTTCGACGTGTGAACTTGTTTCAGCATTGGAAGAAGAGACAGAAGAGTTGTTCAATTTATTGATGATGGATTTTACAAATTAGCAACCAAGACTAGAATGTTATAAAAACAGTTTTCTAGAAACGAGTTTCAGTTGGCTTTTATAGACAACAACAATGATGGCGACAAGATCGGCAAAGAAATATCACTTAGAATTCATCCTCCGCTATATCTGCATCTACACAAGGATTTATTTCATGTATGTGCAATAAAAAGTGTATTAACAGAGCAAGTTCTTGTTGAAAAAAAGAGTGTCATCTGCAATTTTAAGTGCCGCCATTCAATTTTTTAAACTGCCTAAGAATAAAGTTTGATTTGTCAGTATTTGAATAAAATATATTACTTAATAGTATATTACATAACAAGAGTTGTAAGTTGCTTATTACATGCGAATAGAAAAGTTGCGCACGAGCCGCGTAGCGGCGAGTGTGGTAATTCTATAAGCATGTAATAAGCTTACAACTCCAGTTGTGTACTATACTTTTTCTACGAATAAAAATAAAACGTATGAATAACAAGTAGCATTTATTTATTAAACAGTAGCCAGGAAAAAATACTGCACATCAGGAGCTTCATTTGAAAAAAATTTTATATCATCAGAATGTAAGGTTTTCGATTTTTTGCTTTTAAAACCGTCGGATTGTCTTTTTAAGTAACCTCGCAATTTAGTGTAATTTTCAATATTGACATTATTCTTCTAAGTTATAGTACTCCTCAACATCAAATATATTGCCCATAATGAAGATGGTTTGAATTTCTTGGTGATTTCTCCAAAATATGCCAAGAGTACGTTTTCAGGAAATGAACTAACATTGTTAGTTGTTCGCCAGTCCATAAACTGCCGGTATACATTTTCTTATCTTCCTCTTGACTTTTCTGGCAATATGTTGTCAGTAGTGTCCGCGGCTAATTGTATAATATTGGGTGGTGTGCTACTTAGTTCGTTTTCACTATTTGATGAGCTCATTTTAATTATTTGTCTTCAAAACAAATGTACATTCACACTAACAGCTAGTGACAGCGAGTCTTATTAATTATTGAATGTCAAAACAACCTCTACTAACTCGTTTCCATGGTTACTCAAAACCATTGACTGACTAGGCTTGGTTGATAAGTTGTTGTTTTTCTAGAACTGAAGCGTAATTTTTTTTATTACGTGCTAGTCATTACGTGTCAGTATCCGTAATGATCTATTTACTTAGTAACCAAATAGTAGGTAATATGGAATTTACTAGTGTGAGAGTAGAAAAATAATATTACCAACTTTATTTTATTCGGACTCTGCGCACTGATTTATTGAAAGAAGGGCAGAGCTAGTGCTGGTCATTCAGAAATGTACAGAGCTAGTTTTGTACATCTCAAATTGCGCAAAACTTGCTCTCATTATTTTGTAACGC
This sequence comes from Galerucella tenella, assembly GCA_910591685.1. Lineage (NCBI taxonomy): Eukaryota > Metazoa > Arthropoda > Insecta > Coleoptera > Chrysomelidae > Galerucella > Galerucella tenella. The sequence goes on from CAJUYH010005970.1 coordinate 13,155, forward strand.
TCAATAACCGTATACAATTAAAATTTTGGGTTTGGGAAATATTCGCTGCTTAAAACTAATTTGCGTATTTTTTTTTCGGGGATTGCCCGAGTTCGACTATTGGGTGTAACATTAAAATCAATGAAAAAACTTTAGAAATCTGCACACGAAACCATAAGTTCATAAGTTAATTTATATTGCTAAAAACACACTCCTTCTTTTCTTTTGGACAAATTTCTTTTTGTAACCCAATTTTTTTCCATCAGTAATTTTGCTCTGAAAACTGACATTGGACGACCTTCCGTAATATTTATGATGGGGCATGTAATATGCGAAAATAAAACGGAGAATACTACAATGAAGAAAAATAAAAATTACAAAGTAAATAAAGATGACATCATGAGCTGCACGTAATGCACAAACGAAAAATTGAAAATCCAGTGCATCGAAAAACTATCAACCTAACACGCTGTTTCAATTGTAGACAGCTTTTCTCGCCTACTTGATAGGAAAGAGTTTTTCTAAATAACCCCAATTTACCAAGGAAAAAACAAACATCTTGTGCAAATGTTAGTGTATAAGTGGAAAAAAATGTTTATACCTATAGGGAGTTTTGTTATTGAAGATTTACCTTATTCAAACAATATTGTTCTATTAAATCCATATCTATGAACAAACTAATATTATTAGATAAACCACTTTGAAAAACGTATAAGTAGCTTGGGATATTTTTTTAAAATTCAGATAGGTATATTATGTTCGAGGCTATTCCTCTTTAGTACAAAGAAACTAGACAGTCAGCTGTCTGCTGTCTCAGCGAAGTCATGAAAATGACGATGAAGCATCGTTGTATCGGTCGCCAGCACAACTGTATTTACTACTCCCTCTATTATGACTGACTCCATTGCCGCCGTGGTATGAGAGAACTAAGGTTCGATTTTTGGAAAATATTCTCATGTTCCATCTCATAGCAATTTCATTATTACCGAGGCTAAACGCAAAGAGATTATGGAAAGCGAACTATTTTTGAAGACCGTACATTTAAACTGTATCTGTTTGTGACAACAAGATTTAAAAGATGTGAGACAAATTAATCGTAAGAGCTATATAGGTACTTTAAGTAACTATACAGTTCGTCATAAAAACTAGATGCAAGTTACACAGCCTGTTTACATTGAGTTATTGAAGTACATAGAATGATTGCAGAATGAAGGTTAATTTCGTTAAAATTTTTTCAAACAATATCCTAAAAATAGTTAGATGTAAATTTCAAGTTGACAGACATAGTTGGTTATCAATAAAATCAAATTCCTTTTTAACAATATTTTCAATTTCAGCTATTTCTTTTAGTAAGTTATTTAATTAAATAATTAATTATCATTGAAAAATTAGAAAGAGAGAGGATGAGGGATCGGAGACAGATAAAGTGTTGTTTTAAGATTATTATCAAATAAAATAATATATCTACGATCATGCAAAAATCAAAACTTCATTGAAATCTATTTGGTGAAAAAACTAGTTCTTATTATTATTACTGTGCTCATCTGTCAGTTTACTACAGCGTTTTGTCTTTATGACAAACATAAACATTCAAATCGACGCCATTTTTAGTCCCTTCAGAACATTTTTTGGTTTTTGCATGAGCGTAGAAAAAATATAGTATGCAGCTCGTGCAAAAAGTGTTTATTACACTCAACATGTTGTCCAATTTTTTGTCGCGTGCAATAAACACTTACTTTTTACACTTATTGCATACATAAAAATTAAGGATCCAACATATTTGAGATGTTTTACCAAAAATATAATCAATGTAAATGAATTCCTACGGAGTGATAACCACTGAAAAAAATTAACTTACCTAATTGGTAGTTTTCGTTAATTATTATTAAATAGTGATAAACGCTATTATTGTACACATAGTACCCCACCAGTGATTAAATCACACATAATGTGTGTAGAAAATCTAATATGGTACAATACACGAGAGATACGAGGCCCAACTGGCCTGATAAAAAATCGAATGTCAATATCTGACCACCCCTTGAACTTTTAATGTGATTTGGCGCCTCCAACATCCACAAAAATGTACTTTCAGCAGATGTGTGCGAAAAGTAGATTTTTTCACAATCATTTTAGTAGGTATAGAATAAGATATTGCATTTCATGGATATTTATTCCATTTTATTTAATTTTTGTAGAATTTTGTTTTGATATCGTATAATGATTATCAATGACCAGAAGGTGACTACCTATAATTATTATTGTGTCTGATTTATAATTTTTTTTCCATTTTCAATTTCTAGAATGTTTAATTTCTCTAATAAACTCCAACATTTCAGCTAATTTTGAGAAAACTGTCACAATCACTATAATATTTAACGATTTATAAAAAATAATAACGGTAATATTATCAACGTATGCAACGAAAAACCACTACAAGACATATCTCTCTGGTAACAATGCGATGTGTTACAGGAACAACTTTCGAATAAAACCTTGACTCCTCAAAAATCCCTCTAACCACGCCTCTGAAATCTAGCAGCACGCTACGCTACGTCACAGTTCATATATATAGACGAACGCTTAGTTCACCTACTGCATACTCGACAGAGGAGCGAGAGTTTAAAGTCTTAATACAGAGTGAGTTTGGCAACACAGCTAGACCCTCGTAAAAGTTTATTTTTTTTCTAGTCAAATTTTTGTTCAGTGTGTATAAAGTATAAAGTGACTTGTTTCATACCAAAGGATTATTCAATTGTGCTGTGAAGTGCTGCTAGCTATATAAAGTGGTTAAAGAGACTCGTTAAATTATTAAGTGATTTGTGACTGTTTTTGAACGGTCTCAAAATAGCCATTTTCGGTTTTACAAAACGGAGCCCCGATACAAAAATGGTGGGCAGTAACGGCACAATGATTGCAATTCGTCTTGTTCGCAGCAAACTCAGGAAGAGGGAGGAACACAACAACAGTGTCCACCCTACAGATGTAGTCCTGCAAACCACACCGAATGCAACACAACTCAACCACCAGAATTCTTCACCACATGTTCTTCAATCAGATCTAACGTACCGAGGGCAATTCTTATGGACGCAACCACCACCTCCTGCCACTCAGTACCTGTACAACCACAACCAGGTATGTACTATTATTTCAAATCGATCAAGTTTTTGCAATGAAAAGTAGATAGTAAATTTAGACGAGCAAATTGACCTCGTTTGCAGATTTTAAGCAATGAATTAGAAAGTGGCAAACAAATATTAGAACGGTAAAAACGCGATTTGTAGCGAGCACAACCTTAATTTCTCTTTTGTTTGTTTCAAAAGAGAAGCCTTCCCATTTAACAGTTACAATGCCACGGAAACGGGGTCAAAAGTTTACGCTGTAACACACATTTCAATTTTGTAACAAGCGATAATTGAAAGTAATTTAGGTACAACAAAAGTGAAGTAAAACTTTTAAATTCATACTTTTTCTTTTGTTATCGAAATGGTACCTATTGAAATTTGCGAATTTTATTTAACTCATTTTAAAACAATCCGTAGGTCGAATAAATATTGTTGCCAGAGACCTTTATCTATTTTTAAATTTTAAATGAACGATACTACTTTATCGTGGCCTTCGAAATAAGCAAAAATGATCAGTTGATTCCAATAAATTCATTCTTTTTATACTAATAAGAGTAATCCATTACAAATACTCTTTTAAATAATAGCAATCTGGCAACGTTGAATATAAAAGGTCCGTAGTAGGCAAACGAACTCGAATATTCCTTTCCTTATCTAAAAAAAGAAATACCAGACACCGGTTAAAGACACTAATATCCAGTCAGTTTTAAAAAAAAATATTTAATCGTTTTATTAAAGGCTAGATAACCTTGAAAAAAATGCTGGGAATTTATTATGTTTAAAATAATAATTATATTCGAGCTGGAGGGTTAATCGCAAGGACTGTGTTGCAGTACCTATACCGGATAAGGAGGTTATTGACATTGTATGTCTGTATCGATTATAAAAGACCCTAAAGGAAAACTGTACAGAAATAAATTCACGTTTAGGGCTTGAATATAATGGATGTTTAAGTACCCTTATTCATACCAAAATAAATTAGTTTTTTAATGTTTGCTATTTTACTTTTACAGGAAACGCTTGTGCAAAATTCAGTGGATCGTCCAGGTTTTGTTCGAGGTTTTAGGAAGAACCTCGGTGGAAAATGGAGACGTCTCGTAAAAAGAAAGCCCCCTCAAGAAGTATATACCATTCCAGCAGAATTAAAACCTCAACTCAAGCAAATATACGTTTACTAGCCTTAATACATCCCGATTGGCTGGCGGATGGTCAATTGGTCGCAGGCCCGGCGAATGCGGGGGCCTTTCCTTAATGAGACTGATTTTGAAAACTATTATTACTCCTCACGTTTAAGAAGATAGTAATTTTAGTTGTCCGATGTAAATATTTGACTAGAGGTTGTAATATTTACGCCATAAATAATAGTAAGATGTTTTATTAAGTAGAACAATCTATGTTAATACTTTTTATTTAGTTGGAACTCCAAAAAACGCTTTTTGTAGAAAATACTTTTGTAGATTAAGTTGTATAAGTTGGCCAAAAGAGCTAAATTTATTTATTTCATATGAGTTTTCGAGTTTTGAACTGTATTTTGTTCAAAAGTTAACGTCTAGGAGAAATGGATAGAGAGATTTTTTTAGCCAAAACTATAGCTCATATTGAGCGGCAGGAGACATTCTAGAATGTTGTGATGTGCACAGGGTTTGAACATTCTCGAATAACTATAAATATGCTATCAAACAAATCAATGTAAATTATTTAGCTTTTTGAGATTGTCCAAGTCTTTCTCAATACTAGTCAGTTTAATTATTCACAACATCATCAAATAGCTTATATTTACAATGCAAATATTAATAAATTGATTTTTTTGAATTATTTTTAGTATTCAGTATTACGCACTTTTTAATTTATTGTTTGAAGAATGCATATCAAAAAGCGCCATCATCGAGCAACGATGCTACTACCTACCATTTAATAATGTTATAAAAAATATTGTGATAAAAAATAAAATGTCTCGTAAAATAGGCAAATGTCTTTGAGCACAAAAATTAGGAGAGCAATTTCAATAAGTTACCTTTTGTTTTTCAATTAAAAAATTAAAAATTGTATAGCAATAAAATAATAAATAAAACCAGATGTAAATAAACCGTGCAATAAATTGTTACTTTTTGAAATGATCCTGTCGTTTTATTTTTCAGATTATTAGGTAGTTATCCTTAAAAATCAAATTAACAATAGAGAGTTATTGGAACTTTTATAAGGTCAAGCAGTAATAGTGCTGTCCTTATAGTGACATATACGCATGCGCATTTGATGTTTCAAATAAGGGAAACATTATTAAGGTTAGTGCTTGTCCTTATTTGTGCGCGATTACTGCAGTGCACTATCCCGACTTTATTTTATGTTCCATATTTATATGTCACAATGTGTAGGTGATCTGTGACACCTACCTTAATATAATGTCATTATAGAGTTTCATGTTTCAAATTTTAAGTCTGTTTTAAGGTCGAGCACTATTTATTTAAGGTCATCACAATTACTGCAAGGCAGTAAATTCGTGTTTCCAATAACGCTCTATTGTCAGGTTATGAAAAATGACAAATTGAAATAGGCTTTACTGAGTTATTTCACAAAATCACTATGCCACTGATTTTAATAATAATGCAAATGAAAGGGAGTATGATCAGGAGCCAACCAATCTAAGAGCTTCGGAAAAACACTAAGTATTATCTCATAACAAATTATATCCAGAATCCAGATCAATATTGATAAAATATATAGAAGACAAAGAAATGATATCATGACGTCAAGTAGCCATTCAATGTTGTGAAACGGTATGGGTATGCTTAGAAAAACTCAATGAACTGCGAGTGAACCACATTGTCATTGTCCGTCAATTCCAGGACATACTGGGGGCGGATCCCTTTTGCGGTATCAGCACCAATTTATTAATGAAGGGAATGGGACACGCTTAAAAAAGGACATTTGTCCATTTCGGTAATTTCAAACATTAATCTAAAACAATGGTGGGAAGTCGTTGAGAAAGGGCTAGTAATATCACCGTACCAGCTAATGGTAATTTCTTTAATAAACAGTTATCAGGCAACTTTTGATTCATTTACAAAAATGTCGAAGAAAAATCCGGTTCCCATCATTCTATCATGAGTTTAAGTGAATATTTGAAGACAATAAATATTCAATCGGTCAAATACTATAAAAAATTAATGAATATCATTTACAAATAAAACAATACAAATGTTCTCGGGCAATCAAGCGACTTTCTAGCACTTAGATCTGTTTCTCTTCCTTAAACTGAATACAATCGTTGAGTGATATTTTTCACTCAACGATACAATCAAAAGACTGCCTACTTTAATTATAAATTTGGCTACGCCTAATGTAGTGCCATCTGTAGTTTTCATGATATATTAAGAGAAATAGTTATGCAGAAATCTATCAATGTTACCGGCGTAAGTATTTCAGATATTTTAAAATAAATAAGTAGGTAATAGAGTAAAAAGTTTGGGTTTTTTGCCACCAACCCTTTTTGAAGTAGAAAATACTTTAAAAATTTTTCCAACAAGAACAAATTGAAACCTGAGAGCTGATGAAAATGTTATTGTGATATATTTTCTAGCATGATCAAATTAAGGAAATTGTTTGTAGAAGCCGCTTATAAGGTTATAAGGAAACTAACTGTTTCTAAGGGTGTGTTGTACCATAGGCTACCAACTTTCACACAAATATCTATGGATAAGCGAAATTACTGCTATTAACCATGCACTACAATTCATCTTAAAAACTAACATAAAAAAAGCCATAATCTTCTCAGACTCTAAGACTGAGCTACAAAAAATATGTAAACCAGCTTTCTCCAAAGAAACGGAGCAAGCATCAATTCTAACAAAACAAGGAATTATACTAGCAAATACTAACGGCTTTAACATTGTACTAGCATGGATCCCAGGTCACTCTGAAATCAAAGGAAACATAAAGCTGATCAGCTAGCCAAAACAGGTTGTACCCTTACAGTTCCAGCGAATATAAAACTGAATTACCAAAACTACTTTCCAGATATCAAGAAGAGCATATGGGTCAAATGGATTAATGAATGGAACCTCATAAAGCAGGATAAAAAATCGTTCTACTATAAAGTCGTCGAACAATTACCAAAATCTCCCTGGTTTAACCAATACCAATACAAAAACAGAAGACACACAATTATAAGAATGAGAACAGGCCGTTGCTTAACTCAATTCCATATGTTCAGAATTGGAGTTAAAGATGATCCACTCTGCGAATGTGGGCAAATAGGATCACTAAACCACATAATACTAGAATGCTCCATTAATTAATTCATTTGTCCACCAGGGCACATTCCTGTTGAATTTCTTCCTCACCGTTGGGCAGTTGTTTTCAAACGCTGAGATAATTGCTTCTTGTGTTAGGTCTACTGCTATCTCTAGGTCTGTTGTGTTCTTAATTTTTACCATCGCTCGGTCTAAACTGTTATCTAGTTCTGTATTATATGCTTCCCAGTTCGTTTTTCGCGGATTACGGTAGTATTCTATTTTCGGTGTGGTTACCGAAATTTGAAAATACGAGGCTTGTTCAATTGAAACCCATCTTTGGTCCAGGAAAAATTTATTGACAAGTACAGTTACAAATAACTACCACTACAATTGAGGCACATATCCCACTGTTTCACCAACCGATGTATACCCTGCTTATAGAATTCTTGTGGCTGCTGCTGGAAGAATTCTTTCACAGCGTTTTGTACTTTTCTGCGTCCGACTGAAAACGGTTACCTTTTTAGTGGCCCAAAGATGTGAAAATCGCAAGGCGATAAATCGGGACTATAGGGTGGATGCTCTAATATCCTCCATTTCTTCCGTTGCAGATTTTCTTTCACTACGTTGGCAACATGAGGCCGAGCATTATCACATTTGGACGGATTGTTAACAACAAACGCCATTTCAAAGACAATACTTAAAATCGCTGTCAAATATAAACGAAATAAACAGATCAGTGTGACGTTTGCATACACTACTAATGTTGGAAAACGTCAGTTGAATGATTACAATTGTTTCCAAGGCTAACCTGACCAAAGATGGGTTTCAATTGAACAAGCTGTGTATATGTGTCTGTGCATGGTCAGAAGAACTTTCTTCCTCGGACACATGCCAATTACTCACGAAGTTACTTATGTAATGAGTGCCAATCGTGATATCAATAACCTCCTTTATTCTGTTTGAGTTAACAAAAGTGGGTTTATTTCCTTCATTTAA
>CAJUYH010005971.1:0-21485 GCA_910591685.1 Galerucella tenella
AATATATTATTTTACGTTCCTCAAAACCCATAGAAATTTTCAAGCTCTTCTTCATCCTCCCAAGATTTTGGTACTAATTTCTGGGACACCCAGAATATTTAAAAAAAACTGCAAATCAGCGTGTATGGTTATATTGACGCAATCTGCATCTTCACGGATGGCTCTAAATCCAATATAGTCCAGAAACGGTAGTCCAGAACAAGGCCAAACCTTGAAAATAGGTCGGGCCGATGCCATTTTTTTTTAATTTGCAGGTATTGATGGCTACATTCACCTCTCAAAATCTCATATATGGAGAAATGCCCGCAAGGCCCGGAAAATGGCCCTCGGAGCCCAAAAACGTTTTTGGCCGATATCTTCCAAAATATGGCACTTAGAGATTTGCGGTTTTGATAGAAATGACGAGCAGTTCAATACCTACAAAAATGGTCCCGATGGTTTTTTTCGCTTACCCAATATTTATTGCAAAAAAGGGGTCGCGAAAATTATCATGCTTGGAAAATAAAAATACGGCATTTTCTCAGCCAATGTGTGAGCCAAGGGGACTGGATATACACGTATCTTGATTTTTTGAACTTCGAGGGTCAATCGTAGATGGCGCCACTAGTTTTCTCCCTCCTCACGTAATTATCCCGGCAATGAAGGTGCCCCCAATAACTATCTGTTTCCTGAAAATTTTTGGAGTTGAGAACGCTGTTTTGTACTCTCGGCCTGATCCTTGGAGCTCTTAGGTCTTCGGCAATGTAGCCTAGAGGTCTGCCAATTTTTGGCAAGTCATTTTCAATAATTCGGCAAAAAAGTTTTTGAAAAATAAGATTTATTTTTGAAAGTATATGAGAATTGGAACATACATGAACAATTAGACATCTATCCATCACCATTCCAACACATTTATCTCAGATGGATGTTGCTGGCTGACATCATCAACCCCCTCTCCATCCATGCCTTCTGTTTCTTCCTCTTGCTCCTCTAGCTCTCTATCTTCACCTCCACCAATTTCTGCCCCTCCCTCTGCTTGATCAGCTGATACAATCACATCTTCATCCTCATCCTTGTAATTAGAACACGGGCCTGAATGACATGAACCACAAATAATCGAGCACTTCAGTCCTGCTCTCTTACATGAACATAGCGTGGTACAGCCCATTTTACACCGACAAGAGATCATTTTCAACAAGTCCGGATGTGCCGGCTCATTCGTCGTCTGTACCGGCAATAATGCACCCCCTATATGCTTCCATCCCCATTCTTCTGGCGGTAGTTCGTTCGCGAGCCAATGCTGCACTTGTAAATACGTGCGATATAGGTGCTGCCTTGCGTAGAATACAAGAAAAATACAGTTATTTTGGGAAAGTTTTCAAACAAATTGTTTTGATATACACGCGTGAAAGTACTTGATATATATATTGACGGAAAGGTCAGAATGTCCTCTTCAATATGGTGTAATTTTCACTCTCAAAAATTTAAACCACAAAAAGAAAGTGATCATGAAAAAAAAAACTTGGATTTTCAGGGGGGCAGAGATTCTCTAGATTTTCCGGAAAACTAAAAGAGTTGAATTGAAAAAAAAAGTACCGTTCACAAGGGGAGAACATAAGCTTTCGAATGAGGTGTATCAGAACCCGATAAAAGGATCCATTATCCCTAAATTCAGGGATTTTCCATAAAATTTCGGAAAACTCCGAAAATCCAGAAAAACCGCCCTGACGAAAACACGTGGTTTATTGGAATGCGCGAAAAAATGTTTATGTAATCCCCCGGAGTGTCTTCGAAACCCTTCAAAGTCCCATTATTCGGAAGGATTCGGTCAAAATACTTTTTATAGACAAAATACAACTAGATTCATAGGGGGGGTCAAAATATCGACCAAAATTTTGCTTTGGCGGGAATTCCCAAAATTCTGGGGAACCAAAAAAAAAACCAGTTACAAGATATTATAGATGCAGATTTCTCCTTTCAAATAAACTTTGAATCATAAAAAAATATGCATTTTTACCCGAATAATTAGAAAAATTGTCCATCCGCTCAGAAATTAAGGAGCTGAGAGCGCCTCCCGAGATCCAGGTCAGATGTAAAAAATACGGCGCGCGTTTGTGGCCCGTTATCTCGAAAACCACCAAATTGACGACGAAATCTCTAGGTGCCATATTTTGGGAGATATGGACCAAAATAGTTGGGAAAATGGATTTTTGGGCTCTTCAGGGCGATTTTCAGGGTCTTGCGGTCATTCCGCCATATATGAGATTTTGAGAGGTTAATGTACACATCAATACCTACAAATTAAAAAAAATATGACACCGGCCCGACCTATTCTCAAGGTTGATACCCTTATTTACTGGACTAATATGAACTCAGTATGTGGAATATACTCCAGATCTCTGAATCTAAGCATTAAATGGACGATGGACTGTAATGTCAGCGTTGCTTAAACAGAGCTCACTGCTATCCTACATCGCCGCAAAAGAGATTACCAAAAGAAACACCACAGGTGATAAAATTCACATCCTTACGGATAGTATACAAGCATTACTAGCCTTGAACAGACCACGTATCACATTAGGCCTAGTACTGGAGTGTCGCCTGTCCCTGATCGAAGCAAGTAGCAACAACGAAGTCACTCTAGGCTGGATCAAGGGCCACAGTAAATCAAAAGGTAACCACACTGCCGACTCACTAGCCAGGAAAGCAGCCTCCCAAAAACTCTTGGGACCTGGCACTTTCATTGGTCTGTCGGCGTCAGGGTAGATGGGACGATACAGAAGGTTGCAAGCTTGCCAAGGAACTGCTGCAGTATCCGGACAGCAAAGGAGCAAAGTAGTCAAAAAATACGTGACTATGAACAGACAGATCCTTCGGATAGCCACGGGTATTCTGACCGGTCACTGCCACCTACGAAAACCCCTCTACAGACTGGGTCTGTCTGACATTTCTCTTTGTAGAGGATGTGAACAGGAAGATGAGACTGTCGAACACATTCTTTGTGAATGTCCGACACTCTCTCAATTTAGGTTCTCTGTATTCGGTGAGTACAGGCTAACACAAGCTAGCATGAGGAAGCTTACTTCCGGCGACGTTATCGCCTACTTCAAACAAGTAAGCTGGATGACGAGCTAGAAGGAAGTCTGAACTCCAGAAGGATGCACAATGGGCCAATTGTGGCCCAAGTGCTGTGGGGTCGCCCACCCTTCAAATTCTTACAGATACAAATGGTTATATTGAATTGTATCGAATCAGTTGATTGATTTCTATCCATTAACAAACCATTTATGAATCTCATTATCTGCAGTGATCTGTTTTATTTATGCAACTAATTATAGTTCTCTGTACTCGTGATTCGTTGAAAATCAATCTCGACCGTATACAAAATACTTTCTTCAATTAGCTGTTTGATATTGCACCGTCTTCTACTAAAAACATCCATAATTTCATTTCACTTCGCAATAACTTCGCATTTCAATCAGTGACATGCATTGTGAGAAAAAAAATTAAACGACTAATAGCGTACTTAAGATAACGAATAGAACGTCTGTATCGGGAATATATTGGTACTACTGGTAAGTAGTAACAACGCTGTGTAAGTACAACTGTGAATATGTTTTGATAAGGTTAAGTTTTAATGAGAATTTCGCAAAAAAAATGTCGTTAAGATGGAGAAATCGTTTTATTTAACATTATTTAGCGACTTGTTGATATCTATTCATTATTAATATTATAGTCGAAGAAATAGCATAATTCTTTTTTTTCTTTCTCCATTATTTTCATGAAAAATGAACGAAACAAAAAATTCAAATTAGTTGCCCACCCGTGTTCGGAAACTTCCGGGTTGTTGACTGGATAACTGACCCAGGTTCATTTTTCGTAACCCACCTCGAGAGGTAGGTCGGTAGAGACGTTACAGGCATCGCATACGCATTACTGAAGGGTAATATAACATAACCTAATTCTTTTGGTGGTAACGAAATATATTGCTTTTATCAAACATGAACAAAAGGGGCTTTGCTACATTAACGGCGTTGGCATTTGATTAATTTTTCGAAAATAATGACGAAGTTGAAGAAGAGATGAATGTTTTGTTATGACGTTAGTTGTCAGATCAAAAACGGAACCCATTAGTTCGGAAACTACAGTTCCCTGGTGAGTGATCGGAGTGATTCATCAGGTGACCTCTCTGGATCGAGTTAGTGAGCCGGAGTAAGTTTCCGAAGACGGCTATTGAAACTTGAATAGGGGACTTCAGTTTAACATCAGTGTTGCCAACAAAAAGTGGTTTTTACGACAAGAATGACAGTTAATGTTTCAGCTGTCATTAGGTTAGGTTCTATGTGAGTGGGGCCTTCTCGCCACCTCCACTGCGACCTTCGTTAGGTCTATTGTGGCTCACCCCTAGGGATTACAACTCACCCCTCAAACCTCTGCTTCTAACGAAGTCTATGGTTGTATTTGGTGATTTTTTGAAGTCGTTCGGCTCTAAGGTACTTAAACCGAATATATATACCTCACCCTGCCCAAGGCTAGGCATGAGCATAGTATGTGCTCCGTAGTTTCGACCTCTAAATTACAGAGCCTATAGTCCGAGGTCTGAACCGTCTGAACCGTCTGAACCAGACTCATCTTCTTTAGGTGGTAATTTAGTCTACAATGTCCTGTAACCAGTCCCGTCAGAATGCGTAGGTTTGTTCTACTCAATTCCAGGATCTGCTCATTATATGAAAGTGAGAGAGCTTTCCTCTCCGCCCAGGTAGCTATGGTTGATCTAGCAGTAATTTCTGCAATGCCAAAAAATGGTTCAGGTCCGATGAATAAAGCCTCTGATCCCTTTTTTGCCAAAGTGTCGGCCTCTTCATTGCCCTCCACTCCTCGATGCGCCGGCACTCTTGTCAAAATGACTCTGTTTTCTTTGTAGATCTTATATTTTATCCTGTTCGAGCTCAGTGCTTCAAGAGCAGCCTGGCTATCTGACAGGATGTGCTGTCATCACCAGGATTGTTTTGATTCATGTTTTGGCAGTTTAAAGTGTTATCATTTCGAACGATAATAATAAAATCGCCTGAAGGGATTTTTTGTTGATAATTTTCCAAAATAATAATGGACCAAGGAACATTAATTGACTTCGGGGAACTCGGCGGCCACCACAATGCTCTTCTTCGACCTATCCACCGATTTGGGAGGATGCTATTCAAGCAGTTTCTCTCGAAGGGTTCTCTATTAATTTTGTCCATTGGAATAACACAAAATTCAGCCTGTCTATCAAAATCTTTTTCTATCAGTTCTTGCACAAAATTTACTGGGAAGCCACTTCACTTTGTTTGATGGCCAACCTCATTGTCTAACTCTACTTGCCTCGCATTGGCAATTGGCAATCTTCAAAGGCCAGCAGAACATCTACTTTATTGTTTTCAGATATTGCTTTTCTACAGCCTCCTTTGATCAGATTTATTGTTGGGTATCAATAAATATATGAAAACAAAACTTGATAAATAAGGAATCTGAACAAATCAAAAAGTTGGGGACATTCATATGATTAGATAGATATTTGAAATACCTTTCAATTGTTGTATCCCATTATGTGTTTTGCTTTATTCCACTCCTCCCTCCATTATTTTTGACTCCTTGGACACTGTTTATTATTTCTTATTTGTTAATAACTATTAAATTCAAGTAAGAATATTTTGCAGTGTAGTATCTAGGTACGTATTAGATCGAGAACACTTTATTTCAGATTAGAATTCATTAATAGCATAGGATCTCGAGTAGTACCTACCAGTACGTATAAAATTAAGGTATAGTTCCATAACTCTTATCGAACATCAAGATAATCGTGTGGTAGCAGCAGAATACGGTAACGAGCAGAAAAAAATGGGAAAAAGATAGGAGGCAGTAGTCTTATCTTAACGGCGAGAAATTTTTTACTAGTGCACACCTAGGCGCTCAATAACGTAATGAGTCAATTAAGGGGAGCCCATCAGATAAGACAATGCGCCTGTTCGTAACACTAATAATTACCAGGCGTTCGTTGCTCTGATACTCTCGCACTATTTACATATACACACGATTCCGTAGATTCTATATCGTTGTACGTATACCCGAGCATGTCTTAATTTTCGCTGATCTAGATCGAGAGTTATCTATTGAAAATTCCTTTTATGCGAAAATCTACCTTCGGTTACTATGTAAATTGTTATATTATAATCTCCCTTCGATCTTGCTGATTGTTGAATAGCGATCAGAAGGAGAAGCTAAGCTTGTTTTTTTTCAATTATACAGTATGTCCATCAAGTAACGCATAAGTTCATTATATAAATAAATAGATAGAGGAAAAAATCCCAAAACAGGTCGATTACCTACTTTTAAAATTTACAAGAGGTTAGTGAAGAAAAAGAAAATATCATTATTGCCTGCAACAATACAATATCTTGATATACAGGGTGTACCAATCTTACGACAAACTTCGGTATATGGGTTATTTTAAAAGATATCAAAAAATGTTATCAACATAAATAGTAGATGTCCATATTTTGAAATTATATCGAACTATACAGAGTGCTGCATAACTCCGTTACAAACCAAACATATGATATTTCAAATGGGAACGCCTGTATATTAAACCGAATTCGGATTGGTTATATTTTTTTGAAGCTTTTGATATAAGGTTTTGCCACGTTATACAGAGTCCTTCAAAAGATATGGACACGTTTATGTGAAAATCGTAGGTAAATCAACGCTCTGTAGCTTGTTGTACGTTGAAGAAAAAAAATGTATTTTGCCAAACAGAGTTTTGTAATATGATGCAATATCTGCGTATCCTATTAAATTTCAATTATATTTTTTCTTATATACAGGGTGAACGGAAACTCGAACCTGTCATTTTCTTTCTTCTTTCAAATGGAACACCCTGTATTTTATAGCAAGAATAGAATCTTCGATTATGTAACTTTAATTTTTGTCAAGCATTCCCTATACCCAACAACACAGTTATTTTGTAATATTTATTGTAAAATATAACTACTGACCTATTATGTGAAAGCATTAATCGGTGTATGTAACAAAAAATCCTAATTAATAATAAATTTTAATGAACAATTTATTCTAAACAAAACTAGCCACCAAAAGTATAATCCCAACCGTAATAATAAACTAAAGGTTCAAAATCTTCACCGTTAACATCAATGCAATGCTGCAGAATAGTTCAAATGATTGACTAACATTTCTCAGCATATCAACGTTAGCAGATCGAAATGCCGCACTAATTATCTCTAATAGCCAGGGATTTTATAAACTTATTCCTCACAAGACCCGAAAAAAATGAATATACTGTTGTTAAATCGGGTGACCTAGCTGGCCTATCAGTTGGGCCCCCTCTTACAGCATTGCATTGATGTTAACGGTGAACACTTTGAACCTTCAGCTTAATATTACGGTTAGAATTATACTTCTGGTAGCTAGTTTTGTTTAGAATGAATTATTAATTAAAATTTATCATTAATTAGGATTTTTTGTTACATACAACGTTTATTGCTTTCACATAATAGGTCAATAATAATAGTTTACAATAAATATTTCTATTTTTATAAACTTTGGGTATAGGAATGCTTGACAAAAATTGAAGTTACATAATCGAAGATTCTATTTTTGCTATAAAATACAGTGTGTTCCATTTGAAAGAAGGAAGAAAATGACAGGTTCGAGTTTCCGTTCAACCTGTAAATAAGAAAGAATATAATTGAAATTTAATAGGATACGGAGATAAAGCATCATGTTACAAAACTCTGTTTGGTAAAATACATTTTTTTTCTTCAACGTACAACAAGCTACAGAGCGTTGATTTACCTACGATTTTCACATAAACGTGTCCATATCTTTTGAAGGACTCTGTATAACGTGGCAAAACCTTATATCAAAAGCTTCAAAAAAATGTAACCAATCCGAATTCGGTATAATATACAGGGGTTCCCATTTGAAAAATCATATGTTTGGTTTGTAACGGAGTTATGCAGCACATAAGAGAGAACATAAAATAACCTGGATGAGACCAGGAACGACAGAAGGAAACCAAATAGTTCATGTTTTGATATCCAAAAAATGGAATAAAATAATACAAGGTGTCAGGTCATACAGAGGAGCCAATGCCGATTCAGACCATATTTTAGTAATAGCCAAATTGAAATTGAGAATAATAAAGACCAACCATACACACAACGCCAAAAAAGATGGAATATAGACAAATTGAAGTCACAAACCAGTGAGGCACAATATGTGGAGACAATAAATGGTAAGTTAGAAACTATCAATGGGAATAATATCGAAGTACTATGGGAAAACATAAAAGAAAGTATTATTAGTGCCGCAGATCAGTCACTAGGACCATTTACATTTAAAGCAAGTAAGGAATGGTATGATGAGGAATGTGATAATAAAGTTGGGGCAAAAAATTATGCAAGATTAAACTGGCTAAAAACAAAAAGGGAAGAAGATCAACAAACATATAAGAAAATGGATTGACATGCAAATGGAAGATTTGGAGAGAAATTGCAGGGACAGTGGAAGACTATTCGGATATATAAAATCACAAAATAAAAGATATAAAGTACCTGCAAAAATAGAAAAAAAAGACTGGACACATTACTTTAAAGAGATGTTCAAAAACAGGGAAGAAAATATAGAGGACACAAACGAGAGCCGTGAGGGAGAAGAGGAAGAACCCCCAACATATGAAGAATTCAAGGAAATAATTAACCAACTGAAACAAAAAAGAGCCCCAGGTCCTGATCAAATCGTGAACGAATTAATAAAGACTGGAGGAGAAAAATTATTTAAAACAATCTACAAGTTAATAACTGTAATATGGGATGAAGAAGATATGCCAATGGTATGGAGAGAAGGCTGGATAACACCAATACTAAAGAAAGGAGATCCAACAAAATGCCAAAGCTATAGATGTATAACACTGCTCAACACAACTTACAAATTACTCACAACACTTATACGACGAAAGTTAGCAAGATACGCTGGAAGAACAATTGGACAATACCAGCATGGATTTCGGGAAAACAGATCGACCACAGATGCAATACACATTGTAACACAGACAATGGAAAAATGCTACGAGCATGGTATGGACTTACATGTAATATTTATAGATTTCAAACAAGCATTTGATAGTGTCTCCCGAAGTAAACTATTACAGGATATGAAAGAGTTGGCAATACCATCAAAGCTGATCAGATTAACAAATATGTCTATGGAACAATCAAAGGCAAGAGTAATAACAAGAGAAGGAGTCACGGAAGAAATCTCGATTGAAACAGGAGTAAGACAAGGAGACGCCCTATCCACCACACTCTTCAACATTGCTTTAGACGGAGTTATGCAGCACTCTGTATAGTTCGATATAATTTCAAAATATGGACCTTCAGCACATCTACTATTTTTGTTGATAAAATTTTTTGATATCTCTCAAAATAACCCATATTACCGAAGTTTGTCGTAAGATTGGTACACCCTGTATATGTATTTTTGGGTGTATATTATGATAGGAGTGGCTCTTTGTCCTATCCCACTGCGACCTTTGCAGATCCATTGTGGTCATCCCTATATTAAGAACTCATATCTAGCTTTATTCTTTTTACTAGACTTATAAGCCTGGATACCACCTCCCTTGCGTAGCTCTCTGCCCTCGCTTTTTCTTCTCCGAGTATGGGAAACCGCTCCCTAGCTAGGTCTTCGCACTCTCAGAGTATGTGCTCCACGATTTCGTCTTCTTCCTGGCAGAGCATGCATAGGCTGTCATCTGCTAGGTCAATTGTGTGCATATGTTTTCTCAGCCTACAATGTCCGGTCAGCATTCCACCAGCGCAACGCCTGGTTGTTTATCCATTTGTGGATGCTCTCTTTAGTTAGGCGTTTAGCGATTCCACAGAAAGGTTCTGGCCTTATCATGACCTCCGTTGATCCCTGCTTGTCTAATTCATCGGCCTTTTCATTGCCTTTTATTCCTTGGTGACCTGGTACCCAGGTTAGGGTAACTCTATTATGACTACCTAGTCTGTTAAGGGCCTTGCGACACACCCACCTACTTCTAATTAGTTTCTGAAGAGAGTCTCAGAAACTAGTAGCTCTTTTAGTCCTATTTCCCGGAGGAATTTTAGGAAATCTGCAGGCTTCATCTCAGGTAAATGTCCCCCTTATATCCAGTAATCTCCCAGGTGCAGTGCCTTAGGATTCTGAAGTGCTGTGCAATTAGAAAGTATGTGGATGGAGGTTTCTTCTTCCATATCACAAAATCTTCATATTTCTTCCTCCAAGTATCAAGGAGAAAATGTTAAATCGCAAAATATATTTTTCGATTTTCGACCAGCTTGAACGAAAAATGTTGTTCCTAACACATGCTAGTCTTTTCCTCACTCGAACGAATGTGCGAACTAATGCGATCGCGTGAGGGAAAGTATCACTCGATTTAGCTTACGAGAAAGCTATTTTCGAATTTGAATTGAAAGCATAAAATCTAATGAATAGAAAAACTATAGAATAATTTGAACGCTACTGTTTCTAAATTTTTAATTTAAATATATATAAATAAATATACCGTAAAATTGTATAACGTCAGCAAATATAACACCTAGAAGAATTTTTTTTTTTCGATAACCGCGTCCGAAAGGTTAACTTGAGTGAGTATCCGATATCGAAGTGTCAATATATTCAGATTAACCTCACAATCTGATCCACATAAAGCGTCCGATTTCATATAAAATTTGAATAAAACGATTCTAAAACACAAATACCCTTTTAAAATTCATAGAAGATCGATACTAAATTATCATTAATTCAAAGACATGTTCAAAAGTGCAATATTAAGAGAATCAAATTATTTTTTTATGTTAATGTCGTGATACCATCAGTAGCGTATCAACATCAAGCTCCAATCGTAGGTATTACGTAACATTCTAATATTCAAAATATGGTTTCTGAGGAGAGTCTCAGAAACTAGTAGCTCCTTTAGTCCTTTTTCCCTGAGGAAATTTAGGATGTCTGCAGGCTTTAAATTAGGTAAATGTTCCTCTTCTATCCAGTAATCTCCCAGGTGCTGTGCTCTAGGATTCTGAAGTGCTGTGCAGTTGGAAAGTATGTGGATGGAGGTTTCTTCTTCCATTCCACAAAATCTTTTTTACTTTGACTTATGCATTCTTTTGATCTCAACAGGTTGTAGTCACCCAGAAGAGTCTTCGATTGTATAAGCCCTACTAGATCTTTCCAATGGTCAGCTCTTCTCTTTTTCTCAGCTTCACCTATTTCTTCCAATATTATATTGGGGTTAATTCCGCAAAAGGGTTCAGGCCCCCAGAAAGGTATTTCAGTCCCCCTCTTTGCTAGTTCATCTGCTATTTCATTTCCTTCAATTCCAGTGTGTCCTGGAATCCATAGTTGTTCTCGCCTAGTTCATTGAGTTTGTCTAGGCAATCCCACACCATTTTGGAACTGACTACACAAGAGCTCAGTGCTTTAATGGCTGCTTGACTATCCGAAATCCTTGCCCGAAATGTAACAGAAGTAAGCAACCGCTAAGATTTGTCCTAGACCAAGACTGGTTAAGCAAGACGACCTAGAAGATAACACGACTGTCTACCAATCAGCTGTGACGTTTTTTGGAGGCCTGGTTGGCGTATAAAATCTCTCGTGAATATCTTCATCTACATTCGAGTCCAAAAGAAACTTCTAAGAAAGCCTCTACGTAGATCTATTCCAGGTATTTAAAATGTTAGCACACAATTACCCGAGAATTCTCATTCCATCATTGGACAGACATTAAACACGGTATCATCACAAACCGACCTTGGTTTATTAGTAAACTCGAAACTTACGTGGAGTGATCATATTTCTCATATTTGTAAACGCGCAAACTCTAAACTGTTCCTAATACAAAAAACTTTCTCTAAAGCTTCTTTCGAAACATATTGCAAACTTTACAAGACCTATGTCCGACCCATATTTGAATACGCCGGACCTTCGTGGTATCGAGCTCGAGCTTGAGATCGTGAAATGCTAGGAAGAGTGCAAAGACGCTCAACCAGATTGTCTTTTGGCCGTGTTAGACCTACGTACGAAGAGAGATTAACCATGGCAAATCTTACAACATATTCTTTCCTTCCGAATTTTGAAATTCAACTTCGGCGATATTCAAGCAGTTTGCCCCCTCGATTTAGACGACCGTCTTCGTGGGCACTCCTTAAAGTTGAAGAAAGAGCATTTTAGAACTCGTTATAGGCAAAACCTTTTGAGTAACAGAGTTTTTGATATTTGGAATGGTCTTCCTCAGCAAATAATTAGCTCGGAAAATGTTAATGGTTTCAAAAATCAAATAAACTCCTATATTTTCGATCTGTAGTTTTTTAGGCTTAGAGTTCCGTATCTGTAGAGTAGGGAGGGTGAGTGTGTAGGCTCACAGCACTTAGGCCACATGTGACCCATTGTACATCCTCCCGAGGAGTTGTCCTCCTAGGTCATTGTCCATCCTGTCCTTCTCAGGAAGGTCGACAGGTCACTGGGAGACATCTCCTTTATATCGGCAGGTGTAGGCCAAGACTCACCGAACACACACTCTCTTATTGACGATAACTCCGGACACTCGCATAAGACATGCCTGACAGTTTCATCTTCCTGTTCACATATCCTGCATAGAGGTGTGTCCACTAGCCCCATAGTATGGAGGTGTTTACTTAGTTGACAGTGACCAGTCAGAAATCCTACTGTTAAACGTAGGTTTTTCCTGGTCATCGCCAATTATTTCTTCGGCGCCAGCTTTCCAGGGTCGCCCAGGGTGATCCTGTCTTTTGGCCGTGTTAGACCTACGTACGAAGAGAGATTAACCATGGCAAATCTTACAACATTGAGGTGACCTTATTCTTTCCTTCCGAATTTTGAAATTCAACTTCGGCGATCTTCAAGCAGTTTGCCCCCTCAATTTAGACCACCGTCTTCGTGGGCACTCCTTAAAGTTGAAGAAAGAGCCTTTTAGAACTCGTTATAGGCAAAACTTTTTGAGTAACAGAGTTTTTGATATTTGGAATGGTCTTCCTCAGCAAATAATTAGCTCGGAAAATGTTAATGGTTTCAAAAATCAAATAAACTCCTATATTTTCGATCTGTAGTTTTTCAGGCTTAGAGTTATTGTTTTATTTATATTCTGTAAATTATTATGGGCAAAATAGGACTTGATTCTCTGCCCTTATCATGTAATAATAATAATAATAATAGATCCTCTGTCTCATGCGATATTTTGGTAGAACTGCCCTTAACACGTCTTTTTTCTGCCACTCTCCACATCTACCTCCATCACCACCTTCTACTCCATCTCCCTAACATCCCTACTATCAGAGACAACCCTGAGACGCCCAAGTGTGGCCGAGAGTTGAGACTAGACAGCCCTTAATGCATGATCACATTATCATTTCAAGGATCGAATTGGACCATACAAAGGGCTTTTAACTATTTGTTAACAAGGGAAGAAAGAAACTTTTTCCAATTCTCAGTTCCACTTACAATCCTAAAATTGGGAAAAGTTAATATTCCAAAGAAGTTCAGTTCCCTCCAATTTAAATTTGACGACACTGATTATACCGTTCTTTAGATTTGATTATCTCTTAAAGTTGTCAACAAAAAAAGAAACAAATCTCCTTTATCTCTCCGTTGTAACACGGCATTTCTCAACACTTTAGGTCTCATTAAACAAAATCTATCACCCATTAACATGTATCACTCTATTCGGAAACAATTTCAATACCGAACGAATCGATCTTTGTAAGAAAAAGATCAAGTTCGTATGAGGAAGATTACAACTAGTTCAATGTTAACACAACATAGATCGTGTAAGAGATATAATGATCTGGTTTCTTTCTGACACATATAAATTGATAAATTTTTTGTTGTTGTTGTTATTAATCTTTCTTTAATTCGTTAATCAAACTGTAGTACAAGCCATGAGATAAAAAGTATGAGAATACCATAATTACTTCAACTTTATTGAAAGTGGCCAGAAAAAAATTCACTGAAACTTGAAGGATCGGTTGTGTGATGCCTCTTAGCTTCTCAGCAAAGTCTAGTAATTCCTTCACTAAATCAAAAAAGATAAGTACATTAATAAGAGAAAGGATTCTTGGGAATCTGTATTTTCAGTGTTCAGACCTATTTCTAGGACTTAATAATTATAAAGTTTAATGTATTTTTATGGCAATTGCAGAGTTTACTCTTCAAAATAAAAGTAGTAGCATTTAGGATCTGGACCAGAACGTCTTATTGGACCAAAATAATCCAAATGAATGAATCGGAAAGAGAGGTACCATTGAGTAGCCACTTAGGTTGCCAGACTTACTGTCACCAGAGGTGGGAAGAGTTTCATTACTGTCGAGAGATTAGTTAGTTAGGTTAGGCTATTATCTCGAGACAGGAATGAAACTTCCTACCGAGGTTTGTATACTATTTTATCTACAACCATCATATCCCGATCAAAACTAATAAATCTTTGTTTTGTTCTGAACACACCTGAGATATTACATTTGACAACTACTGTCACCAATATAAATCAATGTCAGATGGATATTAAGTTCTGGAATAATAAATCAAGAAAAATGTCCTCCGAGGATGAATTGATGGATTGTACCCCTCCAGAAATAGGTATTATAATATTTATCAATGTGTTATATTTCCAAATATAAAAAATAATCATCTGAAATAAATTAACGATCACATTATTTTAGAGGTTTGGGAGGTGAGGACGGGAAGTGATCGATGAGGGCGGGAAGTGGAGGTGTGTAATATGACACTTTATAACCTTCAATGACGTTAATAATGACAGTATTACATGTATGGTTGTGAATAAATAAGTGAAAAACGTAGAGATTTTAACAGATACTTTCGAGTACCCTGGAACGTAAGATTTTCGACAATCTCTAAGATGTTATCTATAAATGATAACCTTCTATAATTATACTCGTATCATGATAAAGTTATAGATGGTCGTGTGCATAGAAGCTGCACGTCGTCACGGCCTAAGATTGATCTAAATAGGGTAAAGTCGTGATTAGAACTCTTCTGACCATTACCGACCTTGACAATTGAATGTAAGAATACTAAGTGCGGTTCCCATGAGTACGGTTTGCATGTTGACACTCTTGCGCTTTTTTCTCTCCTTGCAGACGTTAAGGTTCAATGGCGAGCTATTAACTTTTTTTATCTCTTTCAGAATCACAGTTTATTTTCCTTCATTTTTATGTTTTCTATTGTCTACATTGATTTTTTAGGTCTATTTATTTGTCAATTTTCTCCATTTTACATTCACGAAATGCCTAATTCTGTGTAACACAAGTTACACAACATTTCATTTCGTAACGTATTGCATACAAGATTTTTTCTAATTTTGAAGAAAGTAATAAAAAAATAAAATTTAATATAATTGATAAAAATTTATCAAATTTGGTAGCATATATTAAAAGGCAAGCGGACGGGTACAGTGCTAAAAAGTCAAAAGTTTCTATTAAAGAAGATTTTGCCAAATTTTAAGTGGAAGCTGATGACAAAGAATACTTAATGGCTAAGGTTGCAATGATAATTGGAATGGCAGGAGCATGCAGAAAAGCAGTATTAACATTTCTTCCATTTGAAAATGTTATAGACGAGGGAAGCCATTTTCGTGTTGATATCCCACCTATAAAAACAAAAGTTATACGGCAGTTTGCAATTACCACTGGAGACATTGAAAATACGAATCTTGTTGAAATATTAAGAAAATATAAGTTGCGTCCCCAGGTTCTTAAGCACAACAGATTTTTTGTAAAATATGCGAATGGAAAATGTACCAGAAATCCTGTGGGAATTAACACATTTAGCAGTCTGCCAAAAGTTATTGCACAATTTCTTGGTCTTTCAAATCCTGTTCTATACACTGGCCACTGCTTCAGAAGAAGCTTTCCTAGCAGAAAGTGACGCTGATATTTTAAAATTAAAGAGGCATGGAGGTTGGAAATCTATCGCTGTTGCGGAGGGATATGTTGAAAATTCCATGAATAATAAAAAACTTATAGCGCAAGAAATATTTGGTGAAACATCTAATGCAATGTGCGCCGCTTCCCAAATAACAGCAAGTTCGAGCAATGAAAAAAATATGTCGTCGGGAATTAATTTGAATAATTGCAATAATTGTGTTATCAATATTTATAATAATTAATTAATTTATAATTTATGTTTTTAACTTGTATTATAACAGTTTAATAAATAGAATAATTCTTTTTGTCACTAATTTTGAAATACATTTTCCGTCACCAATTGCATAAAATTTTACTTTATGCAACCAGTTACAACTAGTGTCACTGTATATGTCAAAATTAGAAAAAAAGTTTTTAAAGAGAAAATTCAACTTTCAAAAACACATTTCAAATTATGCGCCAAAACGCTAGAATAGTAATGGCGTCTGTTTATGACATCATCAATTCGTAAATACCATTTATAGGTGATCTGTGTCGATTGGTTATCTATGATCTGTGTCAATGTCAAATTTCAAACACTTGACAGCTTGCATAAACAAATGTTCGGATCATAGTTATATGCGAAAGTACGACGTCACTTTTTTCTGATACGTGTTTGAGATAAGATGGCGGATAGTTAAATTTTGAGCTTATATTTTTACTAAAATAAATGTAAACACACATGTAAAATAAAAATTAGTGATTTCTTAAGAATCTCTGTATCTTATATAATTATATCAAATCAATATTTTAGTGATTCTTAGTGACTGTCATCATGCCTATAGAGACTTGAAAATGGCCCTGAAAAAGTAGGATAGAGGACCAAACTTCATAGCATGGTTAAAAAAAAACCTCTTAATTGGCGAAAAATGTATGACTTTATGATTCCTGTGAACTGTGTGAGTAATCAATCAAAATTTTTACAAATTAATTTTAAAGCCGTTTTGTTGTGAATTCGTGATTAATTATTAAGTTAAAGGATTGAAATATTCATCCATTTCAAAATGGCACATTACTATATTACTGTCGATTTCAGTAAATAGCGTGACTCAAATAATTTATTTACTATTAGCATCGGCAATTGTGTACGATTAGGTAAGTAGTGTGTACTTAAGACACAATTATAAAAGCAGCACCGGACTTGTGGGTCAATCAAACATAAAAATAACAGATACCAACACAGACATGGCAGTATTTTATCAATATATCCAAAAAAAATTGAATTAATCAGGTTAGTTACACTATTTACTTTAAATTTCTGTTTTTTTTCAACAGTATCATTTGCGTGAATGTACATTTTTTATTTGGGATATTTTGTAAAAGCCGGTACTGATATAAACGTTGTTCCACGCATAGGTCATTACGAAACTACACATTAAGAATTACTCGCTTCTATTGTATTTTTTGATTGAAGAATATATGAACAGATAAATTACTATTATTTATTGAATGTACGAAGTTCCCATAGAAAGTTGAGATCTTCATAACCTAATGGCTTTTTACGTTTCCAAAAAAATATCACATCTTTTAGTATTGTTAGATCTCGTTCAAGATATTCAAATTTGGCGCTCTTACAATCATGTAATCGCTCACACATGCGCGCAAACGTAGGTCCGCGTATACGCTCGGCAGTCGCTGCTTGACATGCGTTGTGAATACATCTAAGAACAAGAAATCTAACAGTATCATTTAAAAGGTCTCTTAACAAGATGAATATTTCAACACCTACTGGTATGTATCAAGGAAGTACACAGCGCAGCTCTTGGAAGTCGTGCAAACTAAAATTGCCACAAATTGATTAGAGTACTGCTACTCCATTCAAATATCGAAAAAGGGTAGATTTTTTCGAAAATCGACGATTTCTGCCCGCTCCTAGCGTTGGCCTTGTTCATTCTGAAGCTCACAGGCGTAACCATAAATAGGCCTTGTACTGAAATTTGCCGGGGGGGATTCTATGAAAGTACTAGCACTTTCTTAAATAGAATAAATATAAAAAGTTGTCTATAATGAATAGAAATATTGAAAATAATTAATTCCCTCAACCACTAACTATCAACATTCAGAAAACATCATATTTTTGCCAAATTTAACACTTCTTTTTCCAACGCGACACTCTAAATATCGTCGGCATCGAATACATGTTAACAACGATTTGTCAAATCTGATAATGAATAGTTCAACTAGAATTTACGTTATAAGGAACCTACTCCCGGTAGGTTAATATAATTCACGCTAGTGCGGACATCACCTCAGTACGTGCTGTACTGTGTCCGTTGGCACAATAAAATTTAATGTTGTACAATAAGAATCTGCACCGGTTCTATAGAAAGCTTATTAATGCGCTTTCAGATCAAAGTAAGAATTCAGAAGATGCCTCGACCGACGACCATTTGACTTTAATACAGCAAAAGAAATATTTCCGTATTAGAAAGCCTATATGGGTATTGAAAAGGCTCCCGCGCAACATCTTTTCTTACAACTACTGCTTTTTATAGATTCTAACTAGACTAAAATAAATCATTTATACTTACACTGAGAATAAATACATACACAATCAAGATGCGTTGAAAAAAATTGACAAAAAAAGTCGGTCACTTGTCGAGTACTTACATAACATCTTCTTAACTCTTCTTCGATAAAGGTATCTATATGCTTTATTCACATAAAAAATTACAGTAATCTTTTCAAATAAGTATATTAATTAGAAAGCTGATGGTTTCATTTGAGTTTTTTAAAATGTGATTTATTGTTCTGGTCCACAAAGTAAGATCTCTCTCACAATCTCTTATTCGGAGAGGCACAAAACATTAATTTCGTTTATGTCACTGTCAACTAGTGGTTTATTTTTAATCGTTTTTTTAGCACTCTTCTTACGGTTGCAATTGGTCGATTTGCCCACGTTGGGCGCCAATTTGTTACTTGCTATACGTTAAGCCGCTCCAGAAAGATGCCAGTATGAGACCCTTCTAAAGGGTCGTTCGACTTCATAGGTACTTGTGATATGTCAGACTATAAGAAGCTTTAGGGTACTACTACCTTTTAGACAACGACATTTCTGCAGAAACACGGCCGTTAATGATAGCTATAAGCTCATAGTGGAAATACATTCAGATATTCACATAATTATTACAAATTTTAAATTAGATTTTACGGCATAGGTTAGTAGCTTCCAGGAACTGTAGGACTTTCTTGATTTCGATAGGGCAGTGGAGCATTTCCTTGAGGTTATGCCTTAGATCAAATTGTTTATATGTAGCAGAAAATTGTTTGCAGTCCGTCAGTATGTGCCTAGCGGTCACAATATCATTACAGCTATGGCTGTAGCTATGACATCAGATATCCGTGTGTGAGTTTGGTATGACTGATTCGGATTCTTCTGATTATAGTAGCCTCTCTCCGGGCTTAGAAGCTAAGGGAGAGAGTAGAAGTGGATGGATGGATATCATGAAGTGCTGTCGTGCTATTGCGCCACAGGTGTCGCCAAGAATCTTGTGAAGTGGATCTTTAGGTCGGTTGTGAGTCGGACTATGTGTGTTGGGTCGTTATTAGTGGTAGCTTCTTTCGCGTGGCGGTCCGCAGTTTCGTTACCATCAATGCCGATGTGAGATGGAAGCCAGATGAGAGTGACTGTTATATCTTGAGCAACGAGAGTTTGATAGATGTCGTGTATGTTCTGGACAATTGGGTGGTCGGTGAAGATCGACTTGATTGACTGAATGGAGGAGTAGAATTGATTACCTGCATTTTCCAATAACTCGATGGGGTATTTTTAGATTTACAGCCAAATCGTAAACATATTTCAACAACTCTTCTCACGTCATTGACATTTTTCTTGCAGTTTATATCTCTTGAACGCAGTACACTCTCTGCCTCAAATTTGATTGAATTGCATTTGGTTAGGTTTTGACTTTTTTGGCCAACGTTCTCTTTGGCACTTAGCAACTTGATACAAACTGAATGTAGAGCCCAAATTTATATAGACCCCTAAATAAAAAGTACTTTTTATAATACTATTGCAATACCCCACGTAATTCTTACAGAAAAATCAACTCCAAGATGGATATGAAAAATAATCCGTGGGCAGTAATTTTTATTTGAACTTATTGAATCTTCAAGGTGATTCATCATTGTACTGTTTAAAACCGGAACATCGTTAATTTCAATAATTGTATCACGATGCACCGGCATACAATTACACCGAAGGTCAAGCTTTTAACAGTTTTCACATTCACCTTTATACAGAGTACTGGACATTTACTAATATTAATATTCGTCATAGAAACAGGATCTTGTACTTGATTCTTCATATATTAATCTTAGGCCAGTTCGATACAGTTATACTTTGGCAAGTTTATCTGGAGCCGTGAAAGGAATGCAGTCGAAAGCATTCGATATTGCCACGTTCAACTATGAAAAAGCTAAAGCGCTAAGTGTGTAGTGATAATAATTAGAAAAGGACGTTAATTCTGTGCTTGTTACCTTGAATTTTTTCTATTCACATTATTTTTTCAATTTATGAATATTAAGAGATGAGCACTTTTCCAAATTTGTTATGGGCTTCTTCAAGCTCTGGCAGCGTTGTACGAAAACCATAATTACCACACCCTCCGAATTACATAATTGGTGATTTTTATCGAAAGGCCTGACCAGTTGACTTCTTATTGTCAAACGCGTGCGTGTGTTCTTCCCTCTCACTTGGTAGAATAGATACCATACGCCATTTGTACGTTTATGACAGATACCGCCATGTTTCTTCGCCTCTTACCGATGCCCCGTAGTTTCAGATAAACTTGCCAAACTATGGTTAGACTGGTAGGATTTAGAGTAGTTGTAATGGTTCCCCAGCTGCTTATATCTCAGTCCTTGTAAGTAGGGTTAGTCCACATTTTATAGAGACACTGTATTGTCTCTGACAACCTATTTAGGGATCCTCCACAGTTTTTTTACAGTCTGACATCGTTTTCAAGTTTAAGCTGTTATTTCATGAAACTTTTATTATATTTTTTCTATTTTTTAAAGTTAAAAAACGATCTATCTGAGATAATTTTTCCATAAAGAATGCTGAAAGCGTGCTGCTTGATAATAGCCCAAGGTCGCAGGCTATTGGGCTATTGAGCTATGGGCTATTATCTTTGAGCAGCACGCTTGAAGCATTCTCTACGACAAAATTTTGAGTATTTATCAAGACCTGAGGAGTATTCGATAAGATAATTTTTTACTTTGTAGATATCAAGAAATTGATTGTCAATCTGACGTTCAATAATTTTTAATATAAACTTTATTAGTTTTAATCAAATATTATTCATTTTTATTTAAAACTACAGTAGTTGTGAAAACTACAATTGGTAAATTAATTGAATCGTTAGATGCAATACCAAATCTTCGCGACATTTTTAATCCAGTTGTCTGTTTGACGTTTAATTAATAATTAATAAAAAATAAACACCAAACTGAAAACACCACATGTAGGGTATT